>CAUYQG010092822.1:0-40848 GCA_963574415.1 Tarsius wallacei
AAACCCAGCCATAGGCGATCGCTTATCTACTTTCTGTCTTTGTATATATGCCTATGCTGTGCACTTTATATAGATGGAATTGTACAATGTGTGGTCTTCTGTGAGTGGCTTCTTTTAATCAGCATAATATTTTAAATGTCACCCACGTTGCAGCATGTATCAATATTCTATTCTTTTTTTTTGGCTAAATCATATTTCATTGTGTGAATATGCTACATTTTGTCGACCCATTCATCAGATGGCGGGCATTTGGGTTGTTTCCACTTTTTCTGGCTATTATGAATAAGCCACTATGAACATATGTGTATAAGTTTTTATGCAGATTTTTAAAAATTTCTAAAATTATCTTGGGTATGCACTTAGGAAGAAATTGCTGGATCATATTTTATTCCATGTATAACCTCTTGAGAAACTTCTAGACTATTTTTCAAAGTGGCGGCACCAATTTACATTTTCACTAGCAATATATAAAAATTCCAGTTTTTCCATATCTTCGCCAATATTGTTATTATCTCTTTGATCAAGCCACCTTAGTAATAGTAAAGTGATATTTCATACTATCATCCTACCTTGGTTTTGAATCTGTTTGTAAACTTATGTAACCAAAATTTTTTAAAAAACAAATAACAAACTCTCTGAGTATGTTCCAGAGAGTCATTTGCACAAATGTTTTACTTATCACAAAAAGAGATTGCAAAAAGATTATTGTAGCCCCTGGCTCAATTCACTTTTGAGGTTCTCAAACCTTAACAAATTATGTTGTGGTAGTATAGAATTGGGAAGAACCCCCTTTTTCTGATCTTGGAAGAGTTATTAGTGATTCCAGAGCCCAGAGTCTAATTTACTACAAAGCCTCTCTTAGAATACCAAGATAAAATCATGTGGTAGAGTGCACAGCCAGAGGTTTTGGTACTATAGCCTAGTTTTAAGGTATATTAGTTAAAAATTGACTTTCTCTTTTAGAAAAACTGTGTTTGGTGCAATTACTTAGATTCTCATCATGTTTAAAATATAATTCAAGATCTCTTTTTTAGAATGACTGTTGACTCTTCTGTCATATTCATGATTAAAGAATCAGAAAACTTTTTCATTTCTAAAGCATGAATATTTAATAAAGCAGATTAGAAATTTTATCTATTGTTCCTAGGAACTTTTTGCTAATACTAATAGTTCTGATAGGCAATGGCATATTCTGAATCACTTTCTCATCTTCCAAGGAAATGGCAGGGTATTTCCATTAAAATGATTATTGGACAGTTTCTTCTTATGCTGCATAATTTAAGGGAAAACTATTAACATTGCTTTAAATAAAAATATTTTTAAAATATGGTATTGAATTTGCTTTCATCTCAATTTTAATAAAATGATTATTTTTGAAATTGTGTTATTCTTCTCTTTATAATCCAGTGGCGTTCATACAAATATCACTTTACATAATCAGATCTAATGCAATCAGTAATTAAAATTATAATCAACTACAGGTGCTGCTAATTGCTAATCAATTACATGCATAACTATTGCACAGCTGATTGAAATACTGAAGTATTGATCGTTACCCATATTATTGTTTTAAAAAAGTAAACTACCTATTACTGTTCTTAAGTTGGAATGAGTTGAGAATATATACAACTCGGTCACTTATCTGAACTTTAGTGGAAAATGGACTTGCTTTGTCTGCATGTATGAATAAAATTGGTACAGTAGATCAGAATTGACCTGACTGGCTGTTGAATGAGTCTGTGAATTTTAATTGGTTTATTTGCATATTAACAGGCAACTTTCTGCAGATGGTTGTGTGGGTTCTGAGGATGTGGATTTGGCAGATCCTGGGACCATTATATAGGGATGTAACAGTCATTAAACGCTGATACAATCCCTGTTTTGTCAGGAGGTTGCACTGGATACCACTGACAACCTGCTGAACAGCCTTTACAGACATTAATTATTTCACCTATTTATAGCAAGTTGATGGTTAAAATCTCTGCATGACAAAAAGACGACATTTATTTCTTTTGAAAAAGGATTGTTGAAATTCACAAGCCAGGTTCAGGCTTAGAAAGAGGCTTCTTACCGATGCCATTGTAACTAAAAACTATGCTGCCTGTCATAACCATTGAATCGCATGAATGGGAGGCAGCTTAGCTAAGCAAAGGCTGGGTAAAAGTATCTGCATTTCTTGATTCGTCAAATAATGGTCATTCCAATTTAAAGACATATATTCTCTACAAAGCCAGAATTCCCAAAGGGGAATGTAGTATGGTGTGTCTATTTATCGTAAGTAGAGCGGATCTACCAAAGATTCAGTTAAAAAGTCAAACATGCTCTTCCAGGAAAGTGTTGTAGGTGACTATGCCTCAGTTTTAGTACCACGCCTGGAGCATGGTTAGAATATTTGTTAAATAGTTAATAAAGCAGTCATTCCTTTACTAGACTCTGGCATGGCCATGTGCTCTTTCAGCTACGGCCGTGGTCATGTTTTCTGGCTTTGACCCTCCTCCCCTACCCTGGGGAGGTGAATCTCCTCTTTCTCTCTCTAATTTACTTTTTTAAAAAACTGTGTTTTCCAACCTAGATAAAATAAAACAAAATAATTAATAAGGTGTTGAATGCAAGTAGTGGCGAGATTTGCTGTGGATATTAATGCAAAGAACAACGGCCAATAACAATCCAAAAAGGATTTTTAAATATTTATTTCTTCAAATTAGCAACATAATTCTAAGATCATGAGTCCACTGATTGTGCATATGTCCATGATGTTTCCAATGTGACAAGCAAACCAACCTCTTTCTGTCAACTGCTACAATTCACCTGTTAGGCTGAGTAAGAATTTCCCAAGTATAGACTGGGAAGAAACTTTGGAAAAAAAACACAACTTTCAAAATTTTGCTGAAAGTGTTTTCTCTTAGAAAATAAGAATGGGGATTGATTTATGCACTTGAGGAGAAGGACTCTGAGAATCTGAGCAAATGCCATTTTTATCCAAAGTAATGGAAGTGAAAAACACAAGGACAGTGGTTTTATCATTCTCTGTTGTTGCATGGTATATGCCATTTATGAAAACGTTGCACGTGACATTGTTTCTAATCCAGCAATTCCACTGACACGTGAACATTTATGGTTTCGATGTAAAGTATATAGAGCAAATTATACTATTTGTCTCTCTTCTGGCATTACCTGGGGAGAATAATTCCATTGACTTGATTCTTGGAAGAAATAAGTGCCAGAATGCCTCCAATGTCCATTTCCAGTAGACGAGTACTACCAAACACTTGTGATTCTGGAAGCCATTAATATGAGTTATGTGAGCCTGACCTACAATCTTACCTGACATTTAGAACTCAAATATTTTTCCTTATTTCTCCAACGCAATTAAAATATTTAGTCTCACTTCATTTTATGAGACATAAATAGCTATGTAAGTACTCCGTAATTACTGTACATTGTAACAAATGACCTCATAAATACATTGTAATGTCCCATGTAATTACATGGCAAATTCTGTCTTTGAGATGACTGCTCTGAGATTGAAAGCCTGCTGGTTTCAGAGATTAATTACTTAGGGCCTAATTTGACAGTTTGCTTGAAGATATGCCTCTGTTAAACAGCCACTTCTGTAGTTTTATAAAAGAAAATTGTCTCATTATAAGATTGTATTTCTTTATTTACATACCAGTTGTATGTGTTTTCCCCTGAATAGTGGTCAGACCTTAATCTTGCTGTACATAAAACAAAAAAGACATTGTTTTGTGCAGGAGGAGACTGATCTGCAATCATATTTCTCCCATCAAATTTTTTAAAGATTGTGAAGTATAAGATATTGTAAAAAATATGTTTTTTTCTCTGATTAGGTGTTATACAGTCCATAAATTAATGTTTCATTTTGTAGGAGCCCCAGTTGATATGTCATAATTATTTCAGCATGGGTGACTTATTGAAATACCCTGAGTTCTTCGTGGTTATTCCTGATATGTGCATTTTACCCCATGTGTACTTGTTCACGTGGCAGAAATCAGTATTTAAACTATTTTCTCTCTTTGACTTAGAATGTCCAAATATCTGATGAAATTAATCACTCTTAAGTCATACCATCCACCTTGCTGCTCAAATGGTATCTGATTTTCTATGTTCCAAAAAATAAAATAAAATAAAATAAATGGAAAAGAGAAAAGAAAGAAAGAAAAAAGGAAATGGGAAATAAGTGGACACTGTATTTTCTGCCTCAAATTACATATTGGCCCATTTTCTTATGCCTCTCAAGGATGTAATATTACATATATCTCCCCAGACGTATTTCTGTTCTGACTTTCTTAGCCCTGGTTCTGTATCAAGGCCATTGTATTGCTTTTAGTAGTTTTATGTAGCAGAAGTGAATAGTCTGAGAAAGGACCTAGTGATCTGAAAGAGTTAAGCCTCCCTAAACATCCAGCTTACTTTCAGGGAATGATTTAGGCACTGGAGAATAAAGTCTATTGATACTGACAAATTCTGAAATGTATTACTCGTAAGATCGCTTTATCATGAACTCTAGGGAACAACCAAATTGCTTTATTGTAATGGAATTTTGTCAAAATGTGAATACCTCCTAGAAATTACATTCCCACTTTCTAGGACCTAGAAGAAAAAAGGCCTGGCTACTAGGCTATGCACAGCAAATTATCACATGTGAAAAAAAAAATTGCTCTTTTAAATCCAGAGGCTTAAAGAAAGAAGATGCTAGGTCCACATCAATGCTGTTTCTTTATTTTATTTTTATCTTTTCGGTCTTTTTAAAATTTTTCCTGCAAGCTGTACTCTACTTTGCATTTGGGGGTCATTTTTCTTGGTTAGTTAGGAGTATTGGGTTAATTTTGATTAGTTACACAAAAAAGCCTAGCTGGCACAAAAGAGTAATTGATCTTTCTTCCTATAATATAAACCATACCTGATTATATATTTGTGAATCAGCTCCAGTAAAGTTTTGGTAATCAGTAGAGAAAGTAATGTTCATATGAGCCACTCATCTGAGTATGGCAAATCTGATCTACTGTAAAAAAACAAAACAACAACAAAAAAAACCTCACCTCTTTATACATTGTGCTGAATGGACTTTGAAGGGCAAAATAATTCTTTCCAGAGATTTCTAATCTAGTTTCTGCAATCAGGTTAAATGCTTATAGAGGTAATTCAGCTTCGATGAGATTCACTCTTTTATTTATGTATTTTTATGTCTTCAAAACTCATCATGTCCAACCATAGTGCCTTGATGACTCATGTCTTTGAAAACCTGCTTCAGTTTTTAATTTTTATGTGATTTTAAACAGCTCTACCTACTGTGATGAATAATAATGATAATTTAAAAAGTCAGAGTAAATCTCTGTATGTTTCCATGTTTTCAATTTTCTAGGCCCTTTCTCAATAACTGGGTGAAGACAGGTATGTTCTTGTAAGATACACAACGGATGCAGTTACGTACGTGATTCCTCCTGCCGCTTAGCAAACTAATGAACAGCTCAGAGTAGAGCAGTGTGCTTCCCATTCATCCATCTCATTATACTCCTTCACAGAGCACCATTCTTTTTCTCCAAATGACTCAGAAATGCATGCCAGCTAGGACATCTAATAAGATGAAGAAGGCTCCAAGTACATTTCCACGCCTCTGTGCCCAGGAATGGAGCTTTATCTCACATCTGGAGAGAATGTTTAAATAGGTCACTGGTGTTTGTTGCGTGGAGTGGGCTTGCGAGTTTGGGGCTAGCATGAAACGAACTTCATCACTAGAGAGGGACCTGCAGATGGCTGTCAGCTTTTGTCCACTTCCCTCCGAGACGAGTCTTTAAATAATGCAAGAAGTCATTCTAAAAAGTTACATGAAAAGCATGCAACATATGGGTCTACCAGACTGCTAGATCATCAGTCTATACCATGTGCCCTGTGCCCCTCTGTGAACGGTCATAAATGGGGGCTCTAGCAGTGAAGGTTTGGAAACCTGTTTGACCCTAATTCACAGGTTCAAGTCTCCTGTGCTGCTAGATGGAAGTGGGTTGGGTAAATTATTAGCGACCCCTTTTTTCTTGGAATTGTGCAGGTTGGGCTCTCAGAATTTAATTAAAGGAACAGAGAAAAGAGGTGGCATGCCAGTTTCCCCAAATCAATGTACAATCAGCTCAGTTTAGCTGGGAAATATAAAAATGAAACCTACACGCAAGGGAGCAGATCCCAGGTGACATTTCTCACTGTGCATGAATGACTAAAACAAAAAACAAAAAAAAATTGGAGACCTGTTCATTGTATACTTCTGAAAAAAAAGATCTTTGAGATGAATGAGCATGGAGTTCAGAGCCAGTGACAGGAGGGCTGTGCCCCTACACCAGGGGGAGTGAGGTGATGAAACATGTCATTTAGAAAGACTGGGCATAATGTACAGAGAAGTGGACTGGCAGATAGCCTTTGTGCCTGAGCGGGGAGTCACAGAGGGCTGCAGAGACATTTCAGGTGGTGAATTCGAAGGCCAATAGGTTTTGGTGGTTCTGAGAGTGAAAGCAGGTAGCATGCCTGGGTTCAGAGACAGGTGTGTATTTGGAGGGGACTGCTGCCAGCCTTTGATAGATTCACAAAGGAGACACTAGCTGCTAGAGGACTGAGCCTTGCGTGTCTCAGAGGAAACAGGCAGATTCGTAAGGTGAATCTGAAGAAAGGCAATGTTTCTATCAGAGAAACCCAGCTAATGGGACTGGGATCTAAATCAAAGTGGATTTGCAGGATTTGATTTGAAGTTGAACAACCTGAGAAGTCATCCCAGTTTGGCTTAGCTCGTTGCCTGACCAGGGACAGGATTTTCCCAGAGTAGGTGAAATGGGGCACAAGCCCTAGGAAAGGGTTCCGTTGGCACTAGTTATGTGGACCAAGGGCCCCCAAGACAAAGATAAAGGTAAAAACACTTTACAGCTAAATAAATGTATGATGAAGAAACAGCTGTGTTTTTAAAGCTATTAATTAAGATCATAATAGCTTAGCCTTCATCTTTTAAAATAAAACAAAGCAATGTGTATTGCTTGCATTTAAGACATGATCTTAAAATTGTACTTAAAATCAAATACTACCCAACTGGTATATAGCCATACTTTTATTATTGTACAAATATTTAACTCAAGCTTTATGTAGTAAAATAAGACTTTTTATCTGGAAATATATTACACTGAAAGTGTTTACTAACATGGCTTTATGTCATTTTAACTAACAGTTGCCCACATGAATTGAAGAACATTAATATGCTACCCAACTTCCTAACTTTACTTGTCACAAGTGATTATATATTTATAATACTAAAGTCAAAGCATGTCAAATCCACAGGAATAGCACATGATAAGAGGGAAAAAATATAGGCCTTTATAACATCTTATTGATATTTTATTTAATCTATTACTGATTAGTACCATAAATGTGTCAGTTCCCATTTGATGAAAAGGAAAAACAGACTTTGGTAATTGTTTACACAGCCATACACATAACAGAGTTTAAAATATTGTTTTTAATAATTAATTAAATTACTGGAAGTTTGAAATTCAGTGAGATGTTTTCAGCATCTATAGAACTGTTTACCAAGTATTTAGACAGAGACTATGAATTAAATATTAAATGTGGTGATTTGACAATGTTGATATTATGATGTTATCATTTAGTCTAAATGATAAAGTTAGAAAACTGCCCTTCCCAACATTCACTGGAATATGTCAATATGGATAGCCTTTGTTTCTACATCATTGGTGGGTTGCCAGTTTTCGAACTCTCGGTAGATAGGTCCAGTGATTTTCTTTGGAAAGTGGATGATTATTCCAGACAACCTTACCTTCATAGATGCTCTATTATCTACCGAGTTGCTTATGTCAGAAACCTAAAATCATTCTTGACAACTTTTCCTCCTTTACAGTTGACATTCACCAAATCCTGTCAAGTCTACCCCAAAATATAGATGGGTCTCTTAATTTTTCTGTATTCCTCTGTTCTTGGCTGTATTCCAATGTTTCTTCATAATCCATGCCTGTAAGTTCTATTTGCTACAATAAGAAATGTGAATAGTACCCTGCACGGAGGAAATTGCTCTGGACGGGTGGAAGTTACAAGTGTGACTTGGCAATTTATCTCTCAGTTCTCCTTTCAACTTACAATTGAAAAACATGTTCAACGGTTGGCTCGATACACAAATAAATAGGTCCATATTCTGGGCATCGTCCCTGCCCATGACCTTGCTTGCTTGCTTCCTGTGCTGTTCCATTTTCACCTTTCTTTATTCCTCTCACCTGCCACTCCCCAAACTTTCAACCTCTGAATCTCTGGTGCTCATTCTTGTGCTCTCTGTCACACTTCCCCTTCCTCCTTACTGCCCTGAAAATATTTATAACTTATCGTGTGATTTTCAGAAACTTCTAAGCATGTATCTATTGTCTTCTTTCATCTGCACCATGATCCTACGAGGTGGGGACTGTTATGAGCTCAGAGGGCTCACGTTGCTCACTCAGGATCATACACTGACCAGAAAGAGGACTGAGGTGGGTGTGAGCAGTGCAACACTGGAGGCATGGACACCAATTATCTTGGTGATATTCTGGGCAATAGATAAGTCAGGACCTGTATTGGGGTAGTGCCAGAGGGAGTGTAAATAAGGAGGTGGTAGAGGAATACAAAGAAAATAGATTCTTTTGACGTGCTGATGGGCACTTGTTAACAAAAAATCCACGGGACCCCACGAGTGCCGGACGCATATTTCACTCCTCAAGCAACTTCACGTGAAATTCAAGTCACCAGAAATACAGAACAGAAATAAGAGACAGCGGCCAAAACTGATTTCAAATTAATTTCAAGAGTCGTAGTTCTCTGGTATGTTCCAGATGATGACTTCCAATTTGCTGCAAGGACTTATTTCCTTTCAGAGTGCCCGCCATAGACTTCTATGGGAATGCTATCCAGACCAAACCATCTTTTTAATAAAAAGCTCTTGCAAGAGTAACTGACTACGTTTGGAGAGTCTAAAATGGGCTTGTCTTCACCTAAAGTTCATTCTGGAGAGAGTAGGGCAGATATTCAGTGCACAATGAAAGATGTGGAATTACAAATAGGAGCTTATGAAATGTGCCTTCGGGAAAAAATATGGGGTGGTGGGCTTATCATCTTTTTTTCTGTTTTCTTACTTACTGCACATACTCACCCAGAGTGAAGGAAAAATTAAGTCATGGTTTAATGGATCCTCCGAAAAGAAAAATACCACATTACTGAACAAGACAGGCCTAACTCAGGCAATTGGGAAATACAGCCAATGAGACCTTCTCCTTTCAATCAATAAACTTAACTGCTCTCCACCAGGCTTGGAAAATGAATCATTTTTATGGTAATCAAAGAAGGAATAGAGGGATTTGAGGAAGCTAAATTTTGAAGTTTCTCTTTATTCCCTAATCTGAAAAAAGGTAAAATTAAGCCTCGGTTCAGATGGAACACTACAACAGTGAAGGGGACTGATTCTTCCCTCTCCAGTCATAAAAAGACCAAAAGTCAAGTCACAGCTACTAGAATTGATTTCTCCAAAGTCAAAGGTCATGTGTTAAGTACTTTTACTAAAAATCATTACCAGGCTTGCTGATGAAAACTAGGTTGTTTTAAAAGAATATTCCCATCATAGTGACAGCTTTAGATGACTTGCTGAGGGAACGGGAAGTAAAGTCTGAGCTACTGAGCAGTGGAAGAATAGGGCCCACAGAGAAAATAAGGCACATTTCACCACTAGATAAGAAAAAAAAAGGCTGAATGTTTCATTTAACTTTCTATAACAATAGAGTCCGGGGGCATCTAGCCATAACTTTCTACAACAATATAATCTGGGGACATCTAGCCATATCAACTACAAAAGAAAAACCCAAGAAGAAATAACGTGACCACCAGAATCTTTGCAATCTGCCGTCACTTGCTTGAAATCAATGAGAGAGCGTAAGCGACGCTAATAAACGTAGCTGCTACCTACAGAGGAGAATGAATAGAACTGCTAAAATCACTTCCAAAGATGAATAATAACCATGGCGTGCAGAGTGTATAACTGAGTCTGTTAATTAATTGCTACGAGGCATTGATATTAACGTATCAGCGATGTGGGAATAATTGATGCAATCGCGGAAAGCCTCAAGTGTGATAAAGAAAATTTATTATCTGTCAAAAACTATACTCATGTATGCATCGGTATTACTGAATTATCCATGGCTGTCTGGTGACTTACGTTTGGTAGACACACTAAGTTCTCTTCTTCCCTTTTCGGTGTGCAGGTTGAGACTCAGTGAGAGGTCACTCAGCAAAGCCTTAGCAAAGCTTTAACTACAAATCAAAAGGTTCTCACTTTTGGCCTAAGACTTAACATCTACATTTGTATTTTTATTTTCTATTTGGATGTAATTTTGACTTTAAAAACAAGCTGTAGTCCACAGAAGCTGGCCTTCCCTGATTTTTCTAGAGCTGTGTGAGAGGGATTATTGAATGTATTTAAAATGAATAATTTAAATTCAGCATCATTCCTTTTAAGAATAGTTTGTGGTAGAATTTAGATGAGTAAACTTGCCTCATAGAGGCCCTGTGATTCATGGCTTTAGTGTGGAATAAGTAAAAGAACATTAGACTCAACTGCTGGGAAATCTTCTAGTGTTAGTGTAAAGGGACCTCAGTTCTATCGCTGATTTAAGTCTGTACCTCAGTTTCCTCCTTTGCCAAATTGTAAAATGGTGAAAGCATCTGGCACCACTACTGTGAAGTGCTGAAAAATAAAAATAAGATGAGCAACAGACGATAAATATAAAGTACGACTATTCGATCAAGACTAGTTTTACCAGTTTCCAAAACTCTTGAGAGAAAGAACGTGTCCTCACATGTGCACGGATGAGTGTATGGTGGGGAAGAAAGGGATGATGGACTTGAGTTTATGGGGAGCCAGGGACAATATTTTCTTCATTTATTCATTATTTTATGTCCCAAACAACTTAGCCAAATACCTCAAACGAGCATGTTGATCCAACCATTTCAGTTCCTTTGGCATGGCCTGAAATACTTGCCAATTTTTAAAAAAATCTTCCTTTCCATTTCATTGTCCTTTATATCCCATTCGCTTTAGCCACTACAAGATTACAAAAACCTCCCTTGCGGGTTCTTCACATTGTCATGCCCCGACGACCTTGTTCTTCACATTCCCTCTGTCTGAAATGCTTTTCTCATCCCCTCCATGAAGTCTTACTCAGACTTGAGGAGGAGTTCCCTGTGACATCTCTCGTGACCACCTGGGCGGAATTAATCACTCCAGGACATTCTACATTCGCACTTTGTTTTGTTTCCATTATTAGTTTGTGTGCTTGTTTCCTCAGCCAGAATGGGTAAACTGTGACGTATGTGGGTGTTTCTTTAGCCCCAAGAATAGTCCTTGCAACACAGCAGGGATGCAGTTAATGTATTTTGAACGAATCATAATTCAATGAATGAGACTCCCAGCCTCTTGAACTTCCTGTGGAAGGCGATGTAACAGCAAAAAATGCCGTGCTTCGGACTCATGTTAGATCAGTTAAAATCCTTCCTCTATTACTCCTTAGCTGCATGAGTTTAAGTTACTTACTCACCCTGTGTCCCAGTTTATATGATTGGGCAAAGGTCATAGCAATAAATCTTAACTCACAGAATCATCACAAGTACAAAAAATGTAAGTTGTATAGAGTGCTTAGACCACTCTCAGGTATCTAGTAAGTGCAAAAAAAAAAGTGTTAACAAATATTAGTAAAAGCAGTGTTTAATTTCTCATATTTAAAAAATAGTGGAGGCACCCCCACCAACAGTGTAGGAGTGTTCCCTTTTCACCACATCCTCATATAGCACGATTATAGGTCTGTGAGAATGTGATATTGAAGAAATAATTAAAAGAGGTAAGAGACCAAGCCAGACGAATATGGGAAGAAATACCATTCTAGGCTAAGACCCTGAGGGGAGCACACAGTGCAAGGTTGTGAGATAATACTAGCTGCACTTACTGACCATACTATCTCAGGCTATACGGTGAGTCAGGAACACAATTTCACCATAGCACTTGAAAATCAGGCTAATAAAACATACTTTAATAAAATATTACTTTTTTTCCTTCATGTTCAGCTCAGGGAATTTTAGGCTAAGAGAGATCGGCACCCCCTCCTTTTATTTAGATTTATCTGTTGGTATGTACTAACAACATGGCTACAAAGCAAGTGTTATCACTCTCCAAAAACAAGAATTTTTGTTTTCCATTGTCATATAATGAATGTATACTGAAATGTTTACCATTGGATAAAAGCAAATATTGGAGTACATTCTATAAACATTGTGTAATTATGATATAAAGTTACATTTTATAGGCAATTTTACTGGTCTTATAGCCATCAGCCAAAAGTCTCAGGTGCTTAAGTTGGTGGAAAAATAAGCTACTGTCTGTAGAATTTTCAATAAAACAGTCAAAAAAGAAGTTGATGTTAAAGAAAAACTGACATAAAAACTAATATTATTTTAGAAATATATTTTTTAATTTTTTACTTTATGTTACGCACATTAGACTACTTTATAGGTTTATTTCTCTCAAAGGATTTAGACTTTTTTCAAAATTCCATTTTGATCTTCAAAGTTGGGTTTAAATTACTAAGGAAGGTGTCTCTAACCCTGAATTGCACCCACATCTTTAAAATAAAAATTTTAAAAAATAATAAAAAATTGAATAGAATTGAAATTTTTTTTAAGTTGGGTTTAAGATTGAAAAATGCATTATTTTCAAATTATTGCAATTTCTAATTATTTTTTAATAATGTCTCTGACATTTCACTTATCTGTAAGAAAAACCTTTAAAAGGGCATTAATGGTGGTAGAAAGTAATTCTTGAATCACTAACAGAAGGAAAACTTAAGTTGTCAAAGGGGGCTATAAGTAAAACTGATATAGTCATCTTTTTCCAAAACATAGCAGGAGAATAAATTGCAAATAATTAAATTTGGTTTCTAGGCTGAATGATAACTTTTGAAAGCTGACATCTGATCACTGAGCTCACCTATCCAAATAAACGTAGTATTAGTTGGTCTGTTTTTCTTTCATTATATTTAAAGCTAGAAAAATCTAGATGGAATAACCAGTCTCTCACTGACAACTTTGTTTTTTTTTCATTGCAAATGAGCTAATTTTAAGTACTCTTTTTTGCTAGGCTTAACAAACTCTAAATAAGTTTTATATTTTTAAATATTTACATACACATGCCTTTACACACCTAACCCAAGAGCAGAGGAAGTTGAACTTTAGTAACCTCCTTAACTTGAAATTAACTTGCAGTGGCTCCTTCTTCACAGCATTGTCACATCATGCTGCTGGCCTCCACAATGACCTGCACCTGGAAATCTTCTCATCCCTCCACTTCATGAGCTTCATGTTCTCAAAGTGCCTCTAGGGGGCTGGCTCATTTGCTGAAGGTAACCCACACAAACATTACATTAGCATATCACTTTTAGTGTGATAATCGCCACTAGGGCTTCTCTGGGACAATTACCAAAGTATTCTAAGAGAATGAAATGAAGCATAAAGATCATAATAGCAGATTAGAGAGTGTGTTGACTAAAGTAGTAAATTCTTATTAGAGAAAAAGGGCCAAAGGACAAATACCCGTCAACAGCAAACACTCTCATTCACTCAGACCCAATATACTGGAGGTTGAAGTACCTTCTGGGTTTGGTCTTTAAGAGCACTGGAGAAACTAAGGCTGTCAGGCACTTGTTTTATTTAACTAGCTAAAATAAATTTGTGATAGATTTCTGGCAAGATGGCGACAGGTCAGGTCAGACTGTGAGAGTCTCTGCAAAAGCAAGTGTCCATAAAGACTCTGTACGAGTGGGAGTGTGTGGAGGATGAGTAAAAGTCCATCTGAGGGGAGACTTGGGTTCAAGCACCGGGCTCTCCTCCAGAGATCACTGCAATCCCCCACCACCTTCAGATTAGAGCACCAAGCCCACAGGATTATCTGCAGCTCTCAGGACTCTCCTGAGAAAAGCCTGCCGAATTCAGCTAATCCTCATCACCTGAAGCCAGGCCCACACCATCACCTGTGACAGCAAAGTGGCTGGAGCCCACGATCTGTGAAGAGAGCAGTCTGTGGAGAGAGCAGTCGGGGAGAGCTGGAGAGGAGCCCCACCACCAATGAGGAGTGAGGAAACCATTTTCTCTGTCCAGAGACCAGGCAGAGACCTGCATTGCCCCACCTAGCTCCACCAGCCTTCCACTTGGGACCTAGAGGTAAGCTCATCAATCTTGGAGAGACAGACACCTCTCCCCCACACTGAATCTGACACAGACATGTCAGATCTGAGTGGGAGACTTGACAGGCAGCAAGGTGGGTGAGTCCAGATCTGATACACCCTCCTCCCACAGTAGGCCCAGAGCATCTCACCCAGGCTGAGAGCAATCCTATCAGCCTGCTCTGAGAGCAGAGGGGAGGGGCTGGAGATCAGAGCTGAAAGAAAGTTGGACTTACAGGAACCACGTCAGAGCGAGTTTTGGTTTTTTTGTTGGTCTGTTTGTTTTGCTCTTTTTTTGTTTGTTTGTTTGTTTGTTTGTTAGGGTTTTTTTTTCTTGTTTTCTCTCTCTTTCTTTCCATTTTTTATTACATTTTCATACTTGCTTTATTTCTTTTATTTTATTGTTTTTTAGACTTTCTGTTTGTGTATGGGTATTTTTGAAGGAGAGTACATCAATGCAGGGCTCTGTCAGTTTGTTTGTACAATTGTCTGTATGTTTTAGGTTTTTTTTTATCATTTCTGTCTTTGTTTCTCTTTTCATTTGTTAGTTGGTGTGCCTGTTTCCTCTTATTCTCTCTCTCCACCTTTTCTCATTCCTTTCCTTCCTTTTCCCATTTCTTTCCTTTTTTCTTACCTCATTTTGCTTTCGGGGGCAAACCTACTGCACAGACAGATTGTAAGGCAATGGGAAGTGAGTTCCAGGGGGCCCACACACCTGTCAGGGGATACTGGGATCTGCAGATACTTCCTAAATCACAGTTCCCCCCTCAATTAAATCTCAAAACTGCAAAAAGTACAGACCCCACCCGTGGTCCAGCTTCAGAATTGAACAAAACCAGAGGATCCACATAATGAAGAATAGGAGTTTGAGCAAACAGAAGTAAAAGCTACCCCCTCCCCCATCCCTGAACAACAGAATTAAAGAAGAGGTTTTAAAAAAAGGAGGAAAATCTACACAAATGAAGAAAAACCAAAAGAAGAATATAGGTCCCACACAGACCCCTGGGAGATCAGACACTGAGAATACAGACTTCGGAATGCAAACAATGAAAAGCCCACAGAATGACTGGTCTCAAACCACAAATCCAGATCCCAGATACCAAATAGAGAAAATAAATAGGATTGAGGAGAGACAAGAGGAAAGAATGAAGGAGTTGATAACTGAGATAACGGCAATAAAAAATATAATGAATGAAATAAATAACAAACTGATAAACATGGAAAACAGAATTAGCCAAGGAGAATAAAGAATCTCAGAGCTTGAGGACAAAAATATGGAACTAACCCAAATTGTCAAAAATATAGAAAATATGCTTAAAAAGATGAAGCAATAGCTTCAAGGGATGAACAATTATTTCAAGAGGTCAAACATAAGATTAATTGAACATGCTGAGGCAAAGAAGAGACAGAGACCACTCTGGAACAATCATCCCATGAAATTATCCAAGAAAACTTCCCTCATCTCATCAGTGGCGCAACCATTCAAACACAAGAGATTCAGAGAACCCCTGCAAGATGACAAATGAGTAGACCAACTCCGAGGCACATAGTAATTTGTCTATTCAAAGTAGGTATAAAAGAAAACATCCTAAAGGCAGCAAGATAAAAGATCAGACTATCTACTGGAGAAGACCAATTAGAATAACAGAATAGAATTTTAGAAACACTTCAGGCTAGGAGAGCTTGTAACCCAATCTTCAAAGTTCTCAAAGATAAACAATTTCAACCAAGAATTACCTACCCAGCTAAGCTAAGCTACATCAATGATGGAGAATTAAGAACTTTCCCAGACAATCAATCCCTAAGAGACTACGCTGCCTCCAGACCAGCTCTACAAGAAACACTTAAGAAAATATTAAACACAGAAGAAAGGAAAATAAGAACAACAACACCCTTCGCAAGAATGCAGAAAATAGACTGAAAACACACATGAATCAACCCAAAAATCAAAAGAAAGGCAACAAACAAACAGGAACAACAATGACAAACTATAAAAACCTCATGACAGGGATAAACTCTCAATTTCAATAATTAGCCTGAATGTGAATGGACTAAATGCACCACTGAAAAGACATAGAATGGTAAAATGGATAAAATATCATGAGGCAACAATATATTATCTCCAAGAGACTCATCTCACCAGAAAGGACACTCACAGATTCAAAGTAAGAGAATGGGAAACAAAATTTCAGGTGAATGGAACACAAAATAAAGCAGGAGTTGTAATCTTAATATCAGACAAAACACCCTTTAAGCTATAAAAAATGAAAAAAGATACAGACGGTCACTACATAATGATAAAGGTTCGATCCATCAACAAAAATATCCATCTTAAACATATATGCATCCAACATATGAGCACCAACATTCATAAAACAACTTCTGGGTAAACTTTAAAAAGATATTGACTCTAACTCTGTCATAGCTGGGGAGTTAAATACCACACTCACAACCCTAGACAGATCATCAAGACAAAAAATCAACAAGGAGAACTGGAAACTCAATGTGACACTTGACCAAACAGACTTAATTGATACTTACAGAACACTCCACCCAAAAACCACAGAATATGCATTCTACTCATCACCACATGGAACATACTCTAAGATCGACCACATCCTTGGCCATAAATCAAGCATAAACAATTTTCACAAGATTGAAATCCTGCCATGTACCTTCTCAGACCACAGTAGAATAAAAATAAATATCAACACCAGCAAAGTTCCCCCAAAACCCACAAAGATATGGTCACTAAACAATCTGATGCTAAGCAACTCCTGGGTCAACATGGAAATCAAAACAGAGGTTAAAAGATAGCTGGAAACAAATGAAAATGAAGAAACATCTTACCAAAACCTCTGGGATGCCATGAAAGCAGCAATAAGAGGGGAATGAATATTTCTGTAAACACACAAGTTAACAGCCTAACAAATCACCTAAGGGAGTTGTAAAAGCAAGTCCACCAAAACCCTAATTTCAGCAGAAGAATCCAGATCACCAAAATGAAAGCCCAAATTCAGGACATAGAAGACAAAAAGATAATACCAAAAAAATCAATGAAACAAAAAGCTGTTTTTTTAAAAGGATAAGCAAGATTGATCATCCCCTAGTTAGACTGACCAAGAAAAAGAGAGAAAAAGCCCAAATAAACACAATCAGAAATGCAAAAGATCTGAAAGGATAAGCAAGACTGATGATCCCCTAGTTAGATTGACCAAGAAAAAGAGAGAAAAAGCCCTAGTTAGATTGACCAAGAAAAAGAGAGAAAAAGCCCAAATAAACACAATCAGAAATGCAAAAGATCAAGTCACAACTGACCCTGAAGAAATACAGAATATTATCAGAGATTACTATGTACACTTATATGGAAACAAACCTGAAAACCTAAAGGAAATGGAGGATTTTCTGACATCACACAACTTCCCCAAGTTGAAACAAGAAGAAATCGAAACCCTAAATAGACGAATAACAATCCAGGAAATTGACCTATTAAGAAAAGCCCTGGACCAGATGGCTTTCCAGCAGAATTCTACAAAACATAGAAAGAGGAACTGATACCAATCTTACTGAAAGTTTTCCAGGCAATTGAAAAAGATGGAACTCTACCCAAATCATTTTATGAAGCTAACATCACACTGATACCCAAACCAGGTAAAGATCCAACAAAGAAAGAAAACTACTGGCCAATATCCTTAATGGACATAGATGCTAAAATTCTCAACAAGATTCTGAGAATTAGATTCAACAACACATCTCAAACATCATCCACCACAACCAAGTAGACTTCATCCCCAGGATGCAGGGTTGGTTCAACATTCATAAGAACGTAAATGTAGTTAAATATATCAACAGATGTTAAAAACCAAAACCACATGATTATATCATTAGATATGGAAAAAGCTTTTGATAAAAGACAGCATCCCTTCTTGATAATAACCCTTGAACATCTAAGCATAGATGGAACATACCGCAAAATACTAAGAGATATCTATGGGAAACCCACAGTTAGCATACCGCTAAACAGAAAGAAATTGGAACCATTTCCCCTGAAAACCGGAACAAGACAAGGATGTCCACTCTCACCCCTCCTTTTCAACATAGTTTTAGAAGTCCTAGCTAGAGCAATCAGACAAGAGTAGGAGATCAGGGAGATCCAAATAAGAAAAGAGGAAGTCTGTCCCTTTTTGAAGATGACATGATGCTATACCTCGAAAACCCAAGAGAATCTGCCAAAAACCTCCTTGCATTGATAAAGGACTTTGGCAAAATCTCATGGTATAAAATCAATGTGGAAAAGACAGTCACATTTCTATACACCAACAATAAACAAACAGAAATCCAAATAAAAAGCACAATCCCATTCACAATAGCCAGAAAAAAAATCAAATACCTTGGCACCTTCCTACCAGAGACGTGAAAGACCTTTATAATGAAAACTACAAAACACTGCTCAAAAAAATCAAATATGACACAAGTAAATGAAAAAATATTCCATGCTCATGGATTGGAAGAATTAACATTGTTAAGATGTATATTCTTCCCAAGGCAAACTACAAATTTAATGCAGTGCTCATTAAATTACTAGCAGCATTCTTCTCAGACCTGGAAACAACAATACAAGAATTCATATGGAATCATAAACCACCACAAATCATCAGAACAACCCTCAGCAAAAAACAAATAAACAAAAAACAAAGCAGGGGTACCACACTCCCAGGCTTTAAACTTTATTATAAAACTACAATAATAAAAACAGCCTGGTATTGGTACAAAAACAGGCATATAGACCAATGGAACAGGATAGAGATTTCAAAAACAAAACCTCCATTTCTCAACCAATTCATCTTCAGCAAAGCCTCCACCACCAATGACTGGGAGAGAGGAGAACCTATTCAGTAAACATGGTGCTGGGAAAACTGGCTAACCACATGCAGAAAATTAAAACAAGACTCCTAACTATCCCCATATACAAAAATCAACTCTAAATGGATCAAAGGCCTAAACGTAAAACTATAAGAACCTTAGAAAATACAGGAGACACCCTTATGGAAATTGGAACTGGCAACCAATTCCTGATCAAAACCCCAAGTGCCCGTGCCATAAGAGATAAGATAGACAAGTGGGACCTCATCACACTGACAAACTTCTGCAAAGCCAAAGAAACCATCAAGAGTGCAGGGAAACAGCCCACAGACTGGGAAAAAATATTTGCCAACTGTATGTCTGACAAAGGTCTAACATTTAGGATCTTCAAGAAACCCAAACATGCTGAAAAGAAAAAAACAAACAGCTCCATTACAAAGTGAGCAAAAGATATGAATAGACATTTCTCAAAAGAAGACATATGAGCAGCCAACAGATACATGAAAAAATTCTCAGCCTCACTAGTCATCAAAGAAATACAGATTACACTGAGATACCACCTAATTCCAGTCAGGATGGCCATCATCAATAACTCAAAAAATAACAGATGCTGGAGAGGATGTGGCGAAAAAGGAACAATTCTACACTGCTGGTGGGAGTGTAAACTAATACAGCCTCTGTGGAAAACAGTTGACTATTCCTAAAAGATCTAAAAGTCGATCTTCCATATGACCCCACAATCCCCCTATTGGGAATATACCTGGAAGAACCTAAATCACTCTATAAAAAAGATACCTGCACACGTATGTTTATTGCAGCATTGTTCATGATAGCAAGAATATTGAACCAACCATGGCCCATCAAAAGAGGACTGTATAAAAAAATGTGGTACATACACCGGTGGAATATTATGCAGCCATAAAGAAGAACAAAATCACGAACTTCACAGCAACCTGGATGGACTTAGAGTCTATAATATTGAGTGATTTTTCACAGAAACAAAGAAGTATCACATGTCCTCATTCATAACTGGACCTTTAACAACTATCATAATACTGTAAGAAAAGGATTGGCAGTAGTGGGAAACTGTGGGGGTGCAGGGTGACGGGGAGGTAGGATTGGCAGTAGTGGGAATCAGCCTGGGGAAGGGGGACATACCTCATCAACAAGGGTATCTGCATAATGAACATTTGTATACCTAATCCTGAATTGAATCCCACATCTTAAAATAAAAAAAAAATTAAAAGTTAAAATAGGTAGCGCACGCCTGTAGTTCCAGCTACTTGGAAGGCTGAGGCGGAAGGATCGCCGGAGCCCAGCAGGTCGAGGCTGCGGTGGCCAGGAGCGGCCACTGCACTCCAGTCTGGGCGACAGTAGGACTCCAACTCAAAAAACAAAAAACAAAAAAAAAGTTAAAATAAATAAAATAAAATAAAACAAATTTGTAAAAATGTTAGACCAAAAAACATTAGTCTTCCTTCACTACAAACTGTTAACTATAAAGGTAGTTATACCTATAAAACAGGTATAATCTATACCTATTTAAAACATATATTTATGTATATATATAACACATAAGCTATAATGTCATTATAAATAAATATATATAATTCATGTATATGAATTCATACATATCATTTGTATATTTATACATATATTCATATATATATGTTCACATGTATTCATAGGAAGAACACCCACACCACCCCATTGTTGGTGTAATTTTAAAATGATTACCTCAGATTTTGTAATCATTCTTCTATGGGTCCTCTGTATTGCATTGGCAGAATTGATGGAGAGAAAAAAGAATTTTAAGACAAGACTAAATGCAGAAGTAAGATTTTCTCCCATGGGAAAGGAATAAGAAATTAATCTTGAGACACGTATAGAAGATCAGATTTCTTAAGAGATAGACAGTAAAAACACACATCAGGGAAAAGGAACAAAGCTAACCATAGCTTAGACATTAAATCGTGGCCTTTACCAATCTCTCTACTGCTGAGGATGCTGGAACATCATCAAAGACAAGAGATCCAAAGTTCCAGGAGTGGAAGGAACAACAGCAAAGCAAGCAACGGCCCACTGTGAAACTGGATGTGGCAGAGAAGAGCATAGAATCCTGAGAGTCCAATGGATGAATGTGAGAAAAGACTAAGACAATGCTCCAATTTCCTAAATATGCTAAGGGAAAGCCTTCCTTGAGAAATGGCTAATCCTTGGGATATGGATGACATGGATAATGATTTAGTTTACAAACTGGGATCCATGTGACATTCTATTGTGAACTGGAAGGATAATTGTTTTCACTTCTCTACTTTCTTAATTTGTCTATAACTATAATGTGCTGCAGGCAGCTCATATTGGTACATGAGAGCAGATTGCTAAATTATCAGAAATGTTATAACCAGTTGTTTAACACAGGCATTATTAAAAATTAGAGTATATCAACTTTCCAATAATTAAATTATATTAAAAACAAAGATAATCCATTTTCAAACTCAACACTTCCCAACTATTATTATTTTACTATTACCTAGGTTCTTGGAGCTATTTACATATATTATGTAAGTATGCTGGAACCATTATGTCCACCTTCCTTCCCAACTTTGTCTTTAGTTGAATTACATTCATTGCTTGAAATCAGCCAAGTTGTGGGTATGTACACCACAAAAATGGAAAAACACTGCAAATCAGGATTTCATTCGTTTTGTTGATTGTCTAGGCCACTGGTTCTCAACCAGGGTCACGTTTACTCCTCAAATGCCTGGCATTTTGCAATGTCTAAGGGAAAATTTTGGTTGTTACAACTGGGCAGGGTACCACAGCAAAGAATTATTCACCTAAAAAATTACACTAGTGCCAAGATTGAGAAACCCTGGTTTATACCTAATAAAATGATGTACAAAATGTTAATAGTAGAAATTAAATTGTCATATGTGTACTTGTTACATTGGCCTATGTCTGCCCTCTCTTCTTCTCTGTCATCAAGGCAACTTCTCCAGTCTTCTGTCTTCAGAATTTTCCAGGCAAAGGCAGGAATCAGTTCCACAGCTCTCAAAAATCCCCACACTTGCAAGAACCCACATCAAGTACTCTTGAGTTATCTCTCACTGTACTTCACTACTGTACCACAGCAATATCTGACTCATGACTCCAGATGTTACTCTTGGGGCCCTTTATGACTTTACTTGGTGGAGAGAACAATAGAACATTCTTTTCTTCTAAAAATTACCTCCAGAAATAGCTTTCTCTAATAAATCTGTATCTTTATCACATAGTCTGAGATTAGCTAATGAGATATGGGTCTCAGGATTAGCTTTGTCATCTCATGGCAAATCTTGAAAAGTTGTGTTTAGTGTGTGCATACTTAAAACTCACTGCTCTCAGCTTCGGGGCTTTAAATTAAACTTTAAATAATAGGAAAATTGCCAAGCTACATTCTATCATATGTACTTGAGGAGTCCCACTGCAAGAGCTGGGCAAAAAGGAGGCTCTGTTTATACAAACCATTTATCAAAATTGAAACAAGTATGACAGACAATGTGAAATTATACAGTGGACCACAAACAGGGCCTCCCAAGGTGGGGCAACTCAACCTGGGAGTAGCTGATTGGGCTCAAACCAATCAAGGTTCCAAAGGGATTCTTTGGCTTTTAGAGTTTGGACAGAAAGAATCTGTGCAGATAGAATACCCATGGATGAAAGCCAACTAGGCATTATGAGTTGAGGTCAGTTACTGGACAATTTAGTCAAACAGATTCAGTGATTTTAACATGCCAGTAAATCATCCCACTGAGTAAGAACTTCGCACTGTGGTAGAAGCTGAGTTTGATGACCTGTCCCCTGTGGTTAGCTCCCCTTGCCTTCTCCAAGTGATTGCCATGGAGTCCCAGTCAGAGGTTCATGCTCTATCTCAGTCTTCACAGAGGTGTCTAACATTAGCCAAACATTAGTTTTCTTTGAGGAAGCAAAATAAATGGTTATTTGCACAAACTTTTGAAAGTTCAACAAAATCAACTAATTGAAACAGCAGAGAATAAAATGAGTGGATTTGAAAAATCCACATCCAAAAAAGAAATTCTGTGAGTCAACAATCTGAGAAAATGAAAACCAGAACTAAACAAGTAAAGATGTTCTTTGTATCCAAATGTAAGTAGTTTGTCATTTTCTTCCATATGGCACTCCATGAAGTAGCTTTTGGTAACTGCTGATTTTGGAAAGAGATTTATTAGAGGTAGAAAACTCTAGTCACTGCCTTGCCAAAGCAGAAAGCCAAACAGATTTATTTTCCATAACAATTTATTTTATATTTTTAAAACTATTTCAGAAAGAACATATACTCTAGGAATATATAATAGAAAAGATTTCATAAGTTTGGGAACTTAAAATATACCACACATGGAACATTAAAATAATGTCAAAAATTATCAGACATGGTAAAACTTTGTAACCATAAGTCCTTGTAAGTTAAAATCTTCTTTATCCCTTAATATGATGACTAATAGGGACTCAATAGGCATATAATTCTTAAATGATGACTGCTTAACTCTCACTCTTTCTTATAAACTTTTATCTTTGCCTTCCTCTGAAGATGCAAGAAAACTAGGCCAATAAGTAGAAGGTACAAGGAGTCATATTTATAATTCTTAGGAAAACTAAGTTCGTATCAGTCATTCAAAAGTGGAATTAATAATATTATTCAGTCATTAAAATGAATGAAGTACATGCTACAAAGCAGATGAACTACTAAGTGAAAGAAGTCAGATACAAAAGGCCATAGGTTGTGTGATTCCATTTATATGAAATACATGAAAGAGATAAATCCATAGAAACTGAATGTAGATTGGTTGTTGCCAGAGGCTGATAAGAGAGGGGGATGGGGAAAAACTGCTTAAAGGGTAAAGGTTTTATTTTTGGAGCAATGAACATGTTTTGGAACTAGATAGCAGTGGCTGTTGTACAACACTGTGAATGGACTAAATGTCACTGAATTGTTCACTTTCAAGCAGTTAATTTAGAAATAAAAGAGGAAAAACAAGCCGGGCTCGGTGGCTCAGCCTGTAATCCCACGCCTTGGGAGGCTGAGGTGAGTGGATTGCCTGAGCCCGCGGGTTTGAGACCTGCCTGGGCAACTTGGCGAGACCGCATCTCTACAATAAAAAAAAAAAAAAAAAAAAAAAAAATCAGCCAGGCGTGGTAGCGTGCACCTGTAGTTCCGGATACTTGGAAGGCTGAGGCGGAAGGATCGCCGGAGCCCAGCAGGTCAAGGCTGCGGTGGCCGGGAGCGGCCACTGCACTCCAGTCTGGGTGACAGAGTGAGACTCCAACTCAAAAAAAACAACAATTAAGTGGAATAAGTAGTTTTAGGGTTCCTGAGTTCCCCAGTTCTTAAGTTATCTGCTTCAGCATAGGCCAGAAGCTCACACAATAGAGGTACAGTGACAGGAATAAAGTCAAGATTTGGACTAGATGAACTCAAGGTTCTTTCTAGCTTGAGACTGTGATAGTCTGTGACAATTTAACATGATCTCCAAACTCTTAAAATAAAACCAGAAATCTTTCCTATTACCTACAAGCCCTTCAATACCTCACTGAATAGACTCCATTGGCCCTGCCTCACCCCCAGCTCATCTCTCCCCATGCTGCATCTTGTTTTAATCGTCCTGCTTTCTTTCTGTCCCTTGTATACTAGATCCCTCCTTTCTCTGAACTTTTGCATGAGTTTCTACTTCCTAAAATGCCCCTTCCCCCTTTATCTGGTTAATTCTCACTCATACTCCAAGCATCATTCCTTCAGAGAAGATGTTTCTTAGTCACTGCACCAAGACAAGGAGGATCAAGTAAAGACGCAAAATAGAAAAAAAATGAAGTAAGTGTTATTGAGAGGCAGAATACACAAGACCTACTGACCTTATAGATTAAGAGTCATTGATTGAATTATAGAAGATTTGACTAATGCAAACTTCCTTCCCACCATAATTTGCATAATTTACCGAGTAGATCTTATATACTAGGTATTACAGTTTATTATCTTCAACACTCAAATGTTCTTTCCCCAACTAATTTAGAAACAAATCATATTCATCTTTCTACACTACGTTACATAGCCCAATGTTTTGTAGATGGTGAGCATTCTTTCTATATAAATATATATTAAATGAATTAATGATTTGTTACTGTGGCTTTTTGTTTAAGTTTCCAAATACATTAGCAAATCACAAATTTGTAAAATACTTAAAGGACTTTGCATACTACTTCTTTGTATCTTTCTTTGTGCACTGACAAATTTTAAGCTTACAATAAGGCTCAGGACATTTTTGATCACTGAGTGAATGATCTCAGAATATCTCTCCAGGAAAATTAGGAGTTTATTTAAGTCACCATCAATGTCTATGGGTATAATGAATGCTCTTAAATGTAAGTCTACACAAAGGCTATTTAGGAAAAGCAAGCAGCCACCTCAACCTGGAAGCATACTGGATAGGAGTGATTATTGCTTTATCATGTCTGTCACATCCTTACAGCTCTGAATCTGTGTGCAGCATAGTTCTGTAATCTCAGCAGAATTTCCAGCTGTTGATGCTAAAAACATGGTTGAGCCACCAACAACTTCTTCCTATTGCAACAAATGACCTTTCTGTAGTTGGTGGTAGCAGTTTCAGCCATGGCAGTAGTTGGGGTTTGTAACACATCTCTGCCTTTTATTTATACCATCTTCCCAACACATTCCCTTAGTGAGAAGCAACAGCTATTTGACCAGGTAGTTTCCCAATAAATCTCAGCAGGAAGCAGCATGGTGTAATGTGAAGAACACAGGATTGAGGGCCAAGAATCTTGGGCTCTGGTTCCAGATATGCCTTTAACAACTCCATGGAGACTTTAGGAAAGAGGAAGGCAACTCATGGTTTGCTGAGCAACTATTCTGTGCCAGACACTCTATATGTGATTTATTTAATCAGCATTGCAGCTTTACCTTATAGTTAACGTTGCCTCCTTTCCACAGTTGAAGCAACAGAAGGGCTAAACAACTTGTCCAAGGTCAAGCATACAGGATGTAGTAGAGTCAGAATTTGTATCCATGTTTTTTGGATAAACTATTTCATTTTTTTCTGGGTCTCAATTTTATCTACAAAATAAAAGAATTGGTTGTACATGATTTAACATGTGCATAATTTTTCTAGAAATTCCTAATTTCTAGAAAAATTATGCACATGTTAAATCATGTACAACCAATTATTATTTCCAGCTATTATTTCCTAATTTGTGACCATTACCACCATAAGTGACCATATGGCAAGAAGTAAAACAGAAACTGATTAAAAAAAAAAAAAGAACAATGTGGTATACTAAATTGAGTTAATCTCTTTGAATATTGGATTATGAGCAAGGCAAGCAATCTTTGTACATCAGCCTTGTATATTGCATTAAACATATTTTTATTAAGTTCAAATATAACATAGTAATTCCACAGATTTTTATTTTCTAAAATGTTACACTGTCCTATCCTTTTTAATTGCCGAAAAGACTTATGTTTCACTGCATCTATTAATGCACACCAATCTCATTTGTGTGCCTGGATTAAAACTTCAAGGGAAAAAGTTTGAGGACTGGTGTTTGAGAATGCTTTCCAATGCTTACCCATTAACACCAAGGAAAATGCCCTTCTGCTCTGTGCTAATTCACTTTTATGTATGTCAGTCTAAATAGGGGGAGATTAATATCTTTCTCAGATAAAGGAGTTAGACAGCCTTGTAAGCTTGTTTCACCAGCACATACTAAAAACTTTGAAGCCAAGGACCAAGAGACTGTGATTCCCAGGTAAGAGAGGTACCCTCCTCTTCCTGAGTTCTTCCCTCAAGCAGAGAAAGAATAGAATCTTCTACTTCATTAGTACCTATTCTGGGAATCACAAGTCAATGACAGCCTTCAGAGATGCCAGTCTAGCACTCACAGAAAAATTAAGGTTACTTAAGGAATATGTGCAATAAAAATAGAGAAAAAATAACTTTGGAAGACCATCAAAGACATGAGTAAGGGCATTCTGTGGCCAGGCAGAAAATGATAAAGATCCTGGGTTTTATGTGCTTGAAGGAATTGAACCACAGTGTTATTACAAAGCTCATAATGAAACCCTGGCTTAAGTGTCATTCTGCCTGTAAGTGCAGTTTCTAAGAGGGAGACTGGATTCACAAGGAAGACTATGATTTGTTTGGGATTTTGCCCCCAAAGTGTAAGAATAGCTTAGGCATTAGGTATTCCTAATTTGTTATAACTTGTGAGCAACTGGCTAAGTTGGCAACTGTAAAGAGGCTGGGACTGCAGTGGAGTCTAATAAAAAGCCTAATAAAAGTTTTAAACTAGTTCACACATCTGCAGTCTAACGGGGGGTATTACCTAATATGTGCCATCGCTGCAGCAGCCCCACCCCACACCGCTGGATACTTGCTAGAGAATGAGGGTGGGGAGGGGTATTGGTGCAACATTCCCCCCAGGCAGAATTTACTGCTTCTTAGAGAACCACAACCATCTTCAGATGGACCTTGAGGGGACTTATTTAAAGAAATATAACTAATTCTCTCGGGTTCCCATAATTTGCACTTACAAAAATTGTTTGAAATAGGCTGAAGCATGCCTCTTCAATATATAGATATCTTTACCAGAAGACAAAAAACTGATGTCTGGTATTTTAATGCCCCTGTGCAAAAATAATCAACTTCACCCCCAGGGCCTCAGCAGCAATTCAAAGAGCGCTCTCCCCCAACCCCAAGTGTTAGGATTGCATGATTTCACTACAGAGTGGAGGAAGAAACAGGAAGCCAGTGGAGGAAGGTAGGAAGCCCAAGATTTCTTTCCACATTTTGAAAATTAATTGAGAATCTTGGGAAAATACAACAGGTAGAATTTTTAATAAAAATATTAAAGCTTTGTAAACTCTTTATATTAAATGCAAAAACAAGAAAATCTTATCCCCTTCCAGAATAAGTATCATATTTTTCTAAGAGAAAGTGTTTGTACTGTGAGCTGACATTATAATATGTTTAATTAGGTGATTCTAAAGGTTATTCTAGCACAGGCATAAACCTGTCCAGCACAAGGCTACATCGTTGGCTCGGTTTCAAGAGAGGGTGCGCTTGGCACTTAGCTGCTAACAGTAGCAGCCTTCAAGGCCTGTGCCCACCAGGAACACATAGATCAAGTTGGCTCTTAGAGTCTAGTCACACATTTATATTAAAAGGGAGAAAAGCCACCTTCTGGGACTTTTCCAGAGCTTCAAATAGTCTCCCTTCTCTCAGCTCATCAAGCTTAAAATGGTTTTCTTTGTTAGCTTTCAGCCACCCTTGCCTTCCAGACTAAGGAGATTTGAAACCCCTCTCCCCAGGTTATGGAAGATACAAAGGACTTTTCAGTTCACCATATTTTCCTGAAAGAAAATCTCTCTGTCTCATAAAAACTGTCCCAAACCACACAAAAGCATAGGGGGCTATAGAAAAGGGAGAGACCAGGCCAACTTGCCCTTCAATCACTTCAACCCTCTGCAAAGAACTGCCAGGTGTCCTGTGTTAGATGATTAGCATCAGGTGATGCCAAGGTGCCAGACAATTAGCAAAATAACCTGCCTTAGTCTAGTAAGAAGACTCATGACAAAGAAATTATTGTCCTAAAAATGAATGTGTTGATCAGGTCTTTGTATTTGTGCATGCACTCACAGATAAAGAAATAGAGGCATCCTTTTAGAAAGAGGCACAGGTAGAAAATACCATTCTCCTCACATTTAGCACCATCCCTCTAAAAAAAGAAGCACTATTAAATCTAAATCCACTAAGGAACAACAATCAAAAGTATGCTAATTCTACTTTAAAATCTCTGTTCTATAGTTGTAACTGTCATGCTTTGTTTTGTTTTGTTTTCCTTTCTATTCTCTAGTCCAGGAAAATTAGAATTACCTGAACTGGCACTATGAGGTTAGTTCCTGACAATTTTATAAAATCACAGAACATTTCTTTCTCTATCATGTTTTTATTTGATCTGCTTGTACAACAGCTAGCCTGAAGTCCAGTTCTGTTCTCCTTCGTCCTAAAAACATCTGAGGGACTAGCTTCAAGTTTTTTGGTAGAGTCCCTATTAAAACCCAGGAAGTCAACATCTAGCTACATCTGAGGCCTTTTGGATTAAAATCTATACACATGAGTTAAGGCACCCTCAAAATGGGTTCACGGGGGTCACACTGTAGTATTATCCCCATTGAATGAAGTAGTTGGAGTTTATTCACACAGGTAGTGGGAGAGCAAAGATTCAAATTCAAATTTGCTAGGTTCTAGAACACCCACACACTCCTAGGTCCTTCATGATGCTTCTCTTTTATTAGCAGCACGTAACAGACCCTGGAGTTCTGATCAGTGCTTCAAGAAGCAGGGAAATCATGGGAGAAAGAGTACCTATTCCCTTGCCTTTCCTAACCGCAGCTCGCAACAATAACCCACTTTCCCCCAACCCGTGCATTTTCTGGTTAAGAGACATCCAAGTGTGACTCAGAGACATGGCATCTGCAGAGGTCTGGAGCAGAGTCAGTGAGCAAGTTTTTCAAGAAAGGGATACCCACCGGTCCGCAGGTGCCAGTGTGGCAAGAGGAAGAAAGGGCTGCAGCAGAGGAACTTTGCCAGGGAGGAAGTAGAGCCCGGTGTAGGCTGCAACAGCTTTTTGTGGTAACTGGACCTAGACATCATGGAGAAGAATTATGAATACGTCTTCAAGAACACTGCCTTTCTATAATAGAAGATATTTCATTGCCAAGTTACCAAGAATGTCTGGAAGTGTCAGAGCTGGGATTGGGTGAGGACTCCAGCCAAATAAAACTTTTCCTGTGACTTATTACTATTATTTTTCAGTGGCAATAATGTTTCAGAAAACAGTCTTTAAACATATTTTTATCACCTAGATATGTCCCGTCAAATGTCCTTAAGGTCATGATGCCTCTTGTTCTGAATTGGACCCAAATGCTTTTTCACTTTCTGCCGTCACCATACTTTGTCATTTAGAGGAGACACCAGGTACATACCATTCTCTCTTCCAGGCTAGAGCTTCAGTCCTATGCCTCTAGCTAGGAGGTCCTCAACACTGATTGAAAATTAGCATTACATGGAGACTAAGATTAGCATGATTGTCATGGTAAAAAATAAAACACATCTCGTATCCTCAGTAGAGAATGATTACAAAATATGACCTACTCACAGATTTGGATAGAATTAATCTCTACTCATAGCTCCGACCTATAACAAAACTATTGACAATTAGTAAATATGTTGAGTTTTCACTAGAAGACCAGCTATGATATATAGTACAAATGAGTAAAGGTTGAAGCTCTGAGTTAGTAAAAGATGATTTGAATGCAATTTCATTCACCCTTTGACCTCTAAGTGTCTGAAATGATCAGTGAGAAGCTATAATACACATTGTCCATAATTATAAAGCTGTTGAAATAAAGGAAATATTTTAGACAAATTGTTTTTCCATTTTAAGAGTTGTTTTTGTTCGTTTATTTCTTCACCATATGTATTAATTAGATGTGGGAGCATCCTGCTTGACCATTTAGTATGTAATGGTGCCTTTGTACAAATAAGAGAAAAGTGACTTCTCTGGACCACTGCTAGGCAAGAGAAAGATTTTTTTTTAAAGGAAGAAATGATGCCTATCCCTTGCTCCAGGCTGAACTGAGCACAGACTGGATTTCAGCTCCTACTCATTTCATATGGCATTCATGGGCAGGGTTTAGAATGTGCAGCCCTAAGTCTATAGTCCTAAGGATCACCCACACTCAATTCACAATTTTTCTTTATTACTCAGTATCACTCAATGGAAAATCTCTAGGAAACTTTTCAGATATCTACCATGGTGTTTCTACTGAGACAAAGTTTGGGAAATTTTTAGCACTTAGTGAGAAGAGACCAGGTATGCTAGATGTCTTAGAATGTTCAGAGAAGTACCAAACTGCAAAGAATTGTTCCACATCCTGCAGATTAAAAAATAATATTAAAAAAGTTAATTGGTACAATTACCTGAAGCTTGATCCTAATTCCTTTATATATAAATTAAATAATTTCTTTAATAGTTTTTATATACATAAAATTTATCAAAATGCAACTAGATTATAAATGAAGAGAAGACTATACTTTGTCTTACAAAGATTTCCTCAATTTTTGGAAAATTGTTCCACCAAGAGAAATTCAGGTCATAGGATTTATTTTTCTAATACAATATATTAGTCTATACCAGTTGCTGTTCTATGCATGATGATTGAACATATGTGTGTGTGTGTGTGTGTGTGTGTGTATCTTTAGATCTTATTTCAAAATATCATATAAAAAGGATAATGACAACAAGATTCAGCTGACAATTTGAAATATGATTTTATAACTTTTTCCATAAAAGAGAAGTTACCAAAGTGCCTTCTCTCCCAATGTTTTTTTTTTTCTAGCAAAGTAACACAAACATGAAGATTAAAGAAACATTTTACAAAGAAACATGCTAATAAAGTTGTCAAAAATATGTCACATTTCCAAGGAATCTTGTCCTGGAATGCTTACAGTCTTTTAATCAAAAAAGGACAAATCTTAGCAGTACAAAAGATTGCAAAATGTGGTAAGCTACACAATATTGGAGAAAAGTTCATCTTACTAGCTGTGCAAGAATTTAGTAAAATGATAATGGAAAAAATGCAAATAATTTTTTTTTTTTGCTTTTCCATTGAGCAATGTCACTGTTTTAAGAAGAATTGATGAGATGGCAAACAGTGTTGAAAAATTAGCCATGTAATGAATTGCAACAAGCAATTTTTTTGACAAATACATATGAAAGCTGTATGATAATGAAGATTTACTGCTCACACACAGAAGATTTGCAAGGAAAAAAAGAGTTGTAGAGCAAATGATATTTTCAAATTACTGATAAAATACCAAAAAGAATGTCAATAGTTAGAACTCTTTTAAAAAAAATTAAACAGAAAAAAAATCCCATTTCAAATATCATTGTTTATACCATAGATACTGGGACCAGTTATAATTTGTCAACAACAAATTTTTGTTGTTTGTAAACAACTTAAAGAATCACCATATTTTAGCAGTTTGTTCAATTTTTTTTTTTTTTTCAGTCGGACTCTCACTCTTGTGGCCCAGGCTGGAGTGTAGTGGCATGCTCACGGCCGCCACAGCCTCAACCTGCTGGGCTCAAGCGATCCTTCCACCTCAGCCTTTCAAGTAACTGGAACTACAGATGCATGCCACTGCGCCCAACTAGTTTTTGTGATTTATTGTAGAGATGAGGTCTCACCAAGTTGCCTGGGTTGGTCTCAAACCCCTGGGCTCAGATATTCCTCTCGCCTCGGCATTCAAAGTGCTGGGATTACAGGTTGAGCCACCACGCCTGACCTAGTCTATTTTTTTAATCAATTCTTGTAGACAAGAATCTTGGTGAAATATTTCAGAAATCAATAAGTATTTTTTAGTTTTAATAAAATTAAGACATCCTTGGAAAGACAGATTATTTATAAATCTGTAAAGATATTAAAAATTTTTATTTAACATAATTTTTCTTACAAGTAAGATGACTCTGCAGAGGAAACTGTTTATAAATATTATGCTCACTATTTGACATTGTTGTAGAATTATTTCATTTAATCACCAGTAACTTAGTGACAAATACAATACCAAAATTCGAATATTGAAAAATGTTGTACTTATTTTTCAGAAATATTTGTGAAGTTACGTGAAGTGATCTTTGAGATGCAAGGAAATGAAATTAATCACATTAGCATGAGAAGAATTCTTATGAGAATTATCACAAAATTTGGAGTTCTTTTAAAATAGCATTGGTCACTGAACATTTTCATTGTTTTTTCCAGCTATTGGTTGAAGTTAAGTGTAATATTTATTTGGAAATATATTACTCTCCTATGAATGCTAGCAAAAGATGGGACGTAAAGATCTGAATGAATTAGTGATTAGTGCACCATCCACCCATTTGAAATGGAAAAAAGGGCACATTGCCAACATTTACAGAGTTCCCCCAGGGGAGAATAAAAGACCGAGGCCAAAGAATTTAGTCACTCTAATCTCAAATTCAAGAATTTCAAACCTAATTCTGGAGGGGGCAGGAGAAAGAGGAGGAGGAGAAGGAAGAGAAAGAGGAAGGAGAAAGAGAAGGAGAAAGTGAAGGAGAAGGCGAAGGAGTACAAGCAGCAGCCACTAATATATAGAGTATCTCCAAATTTATATGTAGGGAGAAAGAGTTCCAGTGCTGTACAACAGTTACTACGAGGTATAGTTACTATAAATATGTTTCAGTGGTCCCTGTAAGAAAAACACTTAGAAACAGCCAAAATGATATAACTGTTCCAACAAATGTCAGACCAAATATTATCAAATTAGTGGAGTTCCCTGAAACAAACTTCATTTTTGTGTTAAGTATTATCCCGAAGTATTTCATATTATTACTATTTTATATATGTACAGCACATATGCATTATAACTCAGTGGTAACAAATTTGTGCTACAAAAATGCATATTTATTTTGAGTTGCCTGTTTTCTTGTGACAAATGCAATATTTATTGAGCCAGTTGTCTTCTTAGAAAGTTAAAATCATAAGTAGTCTATGTTTTGAATGAAATATGTATCTTCAACTTATAATGATCTCCCTACAAATACTGTTATACTCACTTTACAAATAATATAAGAAGCTTAGAGCAGTATTTTTTCGTTTCCCCATCCTGTCCTGTGTGATATTGTTGTCATTTATTTTTCACTACTACATTTGTTATAAACTCCACAATATATTCTCATTTACTTTATCTTATATAGTCACTAATATCTGGAGAATTGACAAATGAGAAAACGGTCTTTAATATTTGCCTTCTATTCACCACTTCCACTGTTCTTAATTCCATCATGTTGATCTAAATGGTGTACTTTGTCTTCAGACTAAAAAACATTCTTTAACATTTCTTGTAATGCCTAATGAACAATTCTCTTAGCTTTTCATTTTGAAAAAGTGTTGGATCTTTTTCCTAATTTACAACTTTAGATGAATGAGGGTTTATTTGTTTTTCTTTCAGTATTTAAAAAAAAAATCCTTCCTTGTCTTCTGGCTGGCATTTTTTTCTGATGTGGTCAGTGGTAATTATCTCTGTTGCTGGCACATGATGTGTCTTTTTCCCTCTGGCTGGCTTCTGAGATTTCTCTCTTTCTCTTGTTTTCAGGAATTTTATTATATGTGCCTCTGTAGTTTTTTTGTATTTATTCTGTTTGGGATTTCTTAGGCTTCTTGGACCTGTGTATGCATAGTTTTCATCAAGCTAGGAAAACTTTTTGAGCATTATCTTTTCAAATGTTTTTCTATTCTCTTTTCTGGGAGCCCAATTTACACATTTTACATTATCACAAGGGTAACTGAGAATCTTCTCTTTCTTTCAGTCTTTTTCTCTCTGTTCTTCAATGTGGAAAGTTTTTGTTATGTGTTCACGTTCATTGATCTTGTTTTCTGTAGTGTCTATTCTGCTATTAAGCCCATTTATTGAATTTTTTATTTCAGGTGTTGTGATTTTCATCTCTAGAAAGTCCATTTGGTTCTTCCTTTTGTTATTTTTTTTTACATTTGTATTTTTATTTAAATGCTTATTAATTCCAACATTTCTGTCTTTTTTTTTATTATTTCTATTTATCATTTTTTTCTCCTGATTATGGGTCATATTTTTCTGTTTCTTTATATGGCAAGCACATTTTGATTGAGTTGATTAGAGTGTTGAATTTATTGACTGGGTTGTCTTCTTTTAAAAAGCACTGAATTTTTGTTCAAACAACAATTAAATTACTTATGGATTAGCTTGATTCTTTTGAGTCTTGTTATTAAGCTTTAATATGTCAGGCCTCGAGTAACCAAGCTGGCACTACTCATAAGGCATGGCTTTGCTGGTGTCGACAAAAAATGTTCCAGGTACTTAATGAGACCTTTCCACTGCGACTAGACTAAATTCAAACCCTTCTTGGCCCTGTACATGCTCCAGTAATTGCTCAGCTTTTAGCTCCTGGGTACTTATTCTTTCACTAGTGGTTGTTTTTCTCCAGGTTCATGAAGTTCCATCCTAGATTCAAAGGGACATTTGATGTAGATCTGGAAGTTTCTCTTCGTTTCTCCTTTCTGTCTGGTTCTCTGCCCTATAGGTTTTGACTTCCTCAGTCTCCCTAGGTTCTAGTCTCTGTCTCCTCAGCTCAACAAGATGGCTGTGCTCTGTTTAGGTTCCTGCCTCCTGTGCTGTGGCTCCAGGACATGCTTCCAGACTGAAAACCAGAGCAATTTTATGACATACTTTATTGGTTTACCTTCTCTCAAAAATCACAGTCTTGTGCTGGCTCTCCTACAACTTCTGAAAATATTTGTTTCAAATGTTTTGGACAGATATGCATTGTTTACCATAGGAAGGCTTTCTCAATACTAGCTCCCCAGTTGTGAACAGAAGCAGAGGTGAGTTGCCTATTCGTTTTAATTTTTCTCTTATACTGCCCCCAGAAACATATCATAAAACAGTTTTTGACAGCTTTCTTTATGTATTACTCTTTTTTTTCCCTAATCCACCTACTGCTCCCCACACCTGCCAAAATATTTGGTCTTCAAGCTCTTAATAAATACCAGAAATTGAAAGTATTCCCCAACACGTGGCAGGATTTTAAAATAGAAGATATGTTCTCTGTGCTATTCTGTCATTACTCTGCCCTAGGTCATTCCATATGAATTATTTTGACCCTTCACTTACAAGTAAAATACAGCTCATTTGTTGGACTGTCCTACTTCTTCATTTTCACAACTTTGTTAGTCTGCAATTTTTCTTGGTGTGTTATCCCAACTTCAGTTAAGGTTATTTCTCTCCTTCCTTCACAACCTACACAAATGAGTCTAGGTTGGTATAACCTATCCAAATACTACTCATTTTTTTAGTGTCACTCATACCTCTGCTATTTCATTTTTCTGTTTGTTTTTTTTTAATTAATGTATGAAATTGTTTCTTTCTTGTTGATAAATCCAGACTTATTCACTCTAAGTTGGGTGAAGCGTGTGACTACTTCACTGTGTTTTCCAAGTAGCCATGTCCAAGCATTTACATAATGAAATGTCTATTGTTTTGTGATAAACTTTGTTCTTTTATTTATCCTTTTTTGAGGGTATTATGTTTATGTGTAATTTTTTATTAATATTTTTTAAAATTGTCTTTGTAATTATACTATTTGTTACTCTTCTTTCAGCATCACAAAAGGGACATTATAAAATATTAGCTAAAAGACAGAATTGAGTCTTACAGGGTTAAGAGTCATGGATTTACTTATTAAGTGCAACTTATTAATTGCTTTCCATACTCAAAGCATTATCCTGTTGGAAATGTAAAAGAAAAGGGGATATTGTCTGTGTCCTCAAGGAGTTCACAATTTAATAGGAGATATATCCTGGACATTCATGAATATAGGTCACTATGATGTCCCTTGATCCTCAGTTATTGACACAGAGACAGTGGTTAATAAAAGTACATTGAATTAATGAAAGCAGATTTGCAAATAGGTTAATAAAGGGCAAGTTCTAAGATATTTTCTTCTGCTGGTTCTAGTCTACTATTAAAACTTTCCAGTGCATTTTGTACTTCCCTAAATGCATCTTTCATTTCCAGAACTTCAGGGTTTTTTTTAAGTATTTCTCTCTTTGGAGACTTTTTCATCCATGTCATGAATAGTTTTTTAAAATTTCTTTATGTTGGTTTTCAATTTTCTCCTGAAGTTCATTGACCAATTATCATCAATCTTTTGAATTCTATGACTGGAATTTTCTCCTGAAGTTCATTGACCAATTATCATCAATCTTTTGAATTCTATATCTGGAATTTCAAAATTTCATTTTGGTTAGAGTTCATTGCTTAAGAGTTGCTGTGGTCTTTTGGGGGTGATGGAGAATTCTGTTTTTTGTTTTTGTTTTTTTCATGTTGTCAAAATTACTTCTCTGGTTCTTTCTCATTTAGATAGATAATTTCTTATTATTTGAGGTTGGCAGGGGGCTGACATAGGCACTGTAGGATTCCCTTAGTTAGATATAGTCTTGATGTGGTGAGTTTCTCAGTTGTTAGATGTGGCAACCCTGAGCTGTGTACCTCCACTGGCTCATGGCATCCTGAGTGGCTGGAATGGCATGGAAAGTACTAACTGGCACTTATCAGGCATTCCCCAAAGCTGAGTATTGTATTCAATGTGGTTGACTGCACTGATGACCTCCTGCCAGGAGGTGGAGCTTGTGGGAGAAAGCTGTCTATGATGGTGGCTATAGGGTTTCTTCTTGGTGAGTGTTGCTCAAAGGAGGTGCCCAGCCAGCCTAGACCAAGGTTGGGGCTCTGGGAATTTCCCAAGTTCTCTGTTTTTGAGCCTTCATGGGGAGTGCAGGAGAAAGAAACTGAAGCACCCAGTAAGTGTGCACTCTTGGCTACCCCAGTAGGGATTAGGAGGAGATCCCAGGCTACTGCAGTGAAACTCTAGTGCAGGGCAGGCTCAAAAGAGTTCACAAGGGGAGAGACAGGTTGCTATGGCAATGCATCCCACCTGGCTGTCACCTTGGCCTCAGGCAATCTGTGAGCTGAATGTCAAGGTGCAGCTAGCCTCTGAGCCTCAGGGGTTCTCAGGCAACCCACCCAGCCAGGAACTGTCTGCAGCCTTGGAGTTTGTCCTTGGGGCCCCTCCTCTTCCAAGCTGGCTGGAAAGCAGCTGCTCCACCCTGTTCCTGGGAAATGGGGGTTGGTACTGCTCAAGGCTTCCTTCCTGCACCACTCCATGGCAGAGAGAAGGTAGTTTTCCACAAGGGGCTGAGTCCCACAGGGCTCAGGGAGCCCCACAAGTTTGCTGCAAGAGCACAGAATCCCCAAATTCCAGCCACTTACCCTCTCCACTGTGTCTGGAGGACTTGGTGGACTGCAGTGGTACAGGCAAGAGTCCAGTCAACTCCAACCCAGGTCATATTTTTTTCTTCTTCTTTGCTTTAAGTGGTTATTATCACTCCTTTGAAACTTATGGGGCATGCTGCTAGGTTCGTTCCTCTCTGGGTGCTAAGGAAACACTTTTTATCTTGGTTTCCTCTGTAAGAGAAACTTACTCTAGCTGCCTCATATTGGACATCTTAATCCTGGAAAATGACTTAGTATGTTGGAAGAATAATTAATAGTCAAGTTTGTCTGGACCTTAGTAATCAAGTTCAAGTAAAAGAGTAATGAAAGATGAGGCTTGAAATTTAGAGCTGGTCAGATTGCAGAAAGACCAACACCACAGATAGCAGAAAGGGCCCATTTCTGACACAAAAATAATGCCTTAGGAAGATTAGGCTAGCTTCAATATGTAAAGAAAATGTGTCAAGGGACAAAGTTTAACCTAGAGGATATTCACACCCAATGCCCACCAAATACATAAACCACACACACACACACACACACACACACACACACACACACAATCTCCATTGTGAAATCAGTAAACCTCAGGATATTATTATTATTTTTAATATACTATACCTGCAATGAAGAGATAAAGAGAAATGAGGCAATATTTGTGTCATATCTATGTTTAGGAGGAAAAGATAAAGTGTTTGAAATTTAAAAAGAATATAATGGAATAATAAGGGGGCTTTCTAGTATCTTGAATATTTTCTTCCTCTTCAATCTCTACTATAGACACTTCTAATATCATCCTGGACATAAGATGCTGGGAGCTGGGAAAAATCATAGTAGTATTTCAAGAAGTCCTTCCCTAAAGTGAGAAAACAGACCCAGGTTGATTTTCGTTATTAATAAAAAAAAATTCTAAAGGTATATTGTCATCACAAGAAGAATATAACTGGATGGAGCTTGCTATTTTTGATCTTCTCCTGGATACTTTAAATTTCTTCTAAATAACAGAAACTCTGGGGTTTTTCATCTGTTTTGGATGATGAGCCTCATACACCTTGCAGCTACCTGTAAAGAAATGAACTTTAAACTATAGAAGCATCTTATGTATACTTCCCTGAAAGCCATGGCTTCATTCAGTTTCTTCAGGTTTGCCTTTATGACAAGAGCTAATACAATTTTACTTATTATAAAGCATAGGAAGTGAGATAATGTCCCCCTCCACAGACCCAGGCTGAGAGGACACATCAAGGCTGGAGTGTGGATTAAAATTTTCACTGGTCAGAAGAGATGAAGAGCCCTATAATCTTGTGGTATAACATCAGATTCTTAGCTCACACCACAGAAGTCCATTATGGGCCTCAGATCCCCTGGTTACTTCTGCTCCTACTCCCTATGAAAATAATTACTAGTTCATGCCCGAAGATTAAAACAGCCACAGCATGAAACAACTTCAGTGTTCCTCTTAGCATACTTATTTGCTTAAGCCTCCTTCCAGAATATCCCATCAGTCAGAATTCCAGGCAGTGCTTAAAATGTGCAAAGTTGCTAAGCTTTCATCTCTGACTATTTTGACAAGGTCCCGGTCTCTTCCTCTAAGTGGGGTGTGATTTTTATTTTCATTCTTTCTCATATAAATCATACCTTTCTTCCATTTGGTGTCTCCTGTTCTAGCTATAGTTACCAGGCATAAGACCTCTTCCAAACTGAGGAGAAAAAAGAAAGAAAGAAAAAACTCTGCTAAGGATTTTTTCTTAATCTGAAACTGGACAAATAAAAACTTTGGACACTGAGTAGGCAAGAGAAATAATCAGCATTCTGTGAATAGACAGGCAATTAAAATTCATTTTGTCAAATTCACTTTGACAATTGACATTAACATTAATAATAATGGCAATTAATTCAAATAAGCCTCACTGTAGTGAATCATTGGTTCTGAACTAATTGAATTGTGACAGATCGGAATTATGCTAGAAGTACAAAAATAGCATGATTAACAATACAGGGATAACATCTTCCAACATTTGTGTGATATCTTTTCATGTCCCCTTTGAAAGAAATAATAAATAGAATTAAGTTGATTTATGGATGTCAAATCAAAGCAGGGGAATATAGTATCCAATTTGAATTGTTGTGAATTTGTAAAGTAGAACCTCATAAAGCATTACAGATTCCATAAATTAAGTTCTTTAGCATGACTTCATACTATAAAATTATAAATAACAAAAATATCTAATCTTTATTGAATGCTTACTATGTGCCAAATAACTGCTTTTCATGCATTTTCCTTGCTTAATTCTTATAGTCTTTTTATTACATAATACTGTTCAATTTACAAATACAGAAACTGAGCTTTAAAAAGGGAAAATAACTTGCCTAAGTAAGCTAGTGGGCAGAAGGGCTGAGGCTCGAAACTAAACCCTTTTTCTTAAACACTGTGCTTTCTATTTTGCTTCCTCTTTATACATAATGGTTAAATTGCAGCATGCGTTCTAATCATATCTCCTAACATAAGTGTTTTTGAAAAATCCTGCTGAATTTGTTATCATCTACTTAACAGTTAGGACTATGTTTGGTTTCAAGCAGCATTAAAAACAACCTAAATAAGCCGGGCTCGGTGGCTCAGCCTGTAATTCCGCGCCTTGGGAGGCTGAGGTGAGTGGATTGCCTGAGCCCGCGGGTTCGAGACCCGCCTGGGCAGGCGAAACCTCATCTCTACAATAAATCAAAAAAATTAGCCGGGCGTG
>CAUYQG010092830.1:0-36624 GCA_963574415.1 Tarsius wallacei
CAACAACAACAAAAAAAAATCGACAAGTACTGGCAAAGATATGGAAAAATTGGAAACTGATACATTCTGGTAGGAATGTAAAATATGGTACAGTTGCTAAGGAATACAGTTTGACAGTTTCTCCAAAAGTTAAACACAGAATTGCCATTTGACCCAGAAACTCATAAACCCAAGAGAAATGGAAATAGGTATTTAAAAAAAAAACTTGTACATAAATGTTTACAGCAACATTATCCATAATAGCCAAAAAGTAGAAATAACCCAAAGGTCCATTAATTGATGTAGTATATCAATACAATGGAGAATCATACAGTCATACAAAGGAATGAAATACAAATACACTCTACAACACAGATGCACTTAGATTATGCTAAGTGAAGAAGCTAGACACAAAAGGGTACATACTGTATGACTGTATTATTCCACTTAAACGAAATATCCAGAATAGGCAACCCATAAAGACAGAAAGTAGATTAGTGGTTGCCAGCAGCTGGAAGAATGGGCTTTGCAGGAGTTAAGAGGTATGGGGTTTCTTTTGAGAGTGGTGGAAATGTTCTAGAGTTAGACAGTGGTGATGTTTGCACAGCACTGTAAATGTTCTGAATTTCCACTGGATCGTACACTTTAAAACAGTTAATTTTGTGTTACATGAATTTAAAATGTTGATACTCTCGTTTCATCACAGATATTCATCACAGATAAGACAGTTTTCATAGGTGATCTCACCTTTTCCCATTTATATCCTTGGCAGACTCCCAGAAATTAACTAACCAAAAATGTTTGGGGGGTGGAGGGGAGGCACCCCCCTTTTACTTCCTAGGATATCACTGATCTGGTCTTCATCCTACCATCGTCTAACTGCTGAGGGGTGGGGAGTATATGAATTAATGATTCAACAAATATTTAATAAGGGCCTACTTCATGCTGGAGACTGTTTTTGTTTCTAGGGATGGTAGAGTACCCTCTTGAAAATATCAATTAAATACACACACACAAATATCAACAAATGAGATGGGCTAGGAAGAAAAATAAAGCAGGATAACAACAGAGGTTCCTTTAGGAGGTGACGTCTGAATGTAGATTTGGATGAAATAAGAATTCTAGGCATGGAAATACCTGAAGGAAAAAGTGTTTTCAGCAAATAGGACAGCAAGTGCAAAGGCTCTAAGGAAGTAACATACTGGTCAATTTTTGAGAAAGAGTAAGTGTTCCTTGTACCTGGAAAGCAGAGAGTCGAGGAGTGGTAGGAAACTAGGTCTGAGAAGTAGCCAGGCAGCAAATCAGAACTTAATTCCACAAGTGATGGGAGCAAGAAAGGGACACAATCTGAAATGATTTAAAAGAATCTCACTGCTGTCTGCCCAAAGAGAGACAATAGGAGAGTAGTTGGCATACCACAGCATAGTGCAGGCAAGTTAACTCTAAAAATGGGAGACTGAATTGCCCAAGAAGATGCAGTAGGATTGCAAGCAGTGGTGTAATTTTTACTTTAGCATTGTAATCATTATTTCAAAGTAGGACCAGTCAGTATAGTTGTTTTTCTGCAGCTTCCTAGGTGCAAGTAAAGAGACAGAGGAGTTGGAATTAATCAGTTACAGTTTTGTTAAGCATGGGTGCTCATTCAAGCTGGGAGGTACTAGGAGTTAGGTGACCATAAGACAGTTAATAAACTCTAGTGAAATGCAACCACATAGAATCTGGCAGGCGAGAAAAGAGTATAGCCATCCTGGAGGTTCTGCTCAAAGTCTTCAGGTCTAGAGGACATCACCTATTTCCTGCCCTCCCACTAGATGTGGGTGAACAGTTTACATGTAGCAAGAACAGCAGGGTGTGCCTCTCATGTGGTGACTGATGAACAGAGTGGGGCTGGAAGTTCTTCCACTCTGTAATTGTGAAGAAGGGTCTCTGCCAGGGTAATCTGAAGGGTTCTCCTTCCAAGTGTGCTACTGTGTCCTGCTGGTTGCTGCAGCAGGACTGTCTGAGAAAGTAAATGGCTGGCACTATGGAGAGAGTGGGGAGTGGTATCATAGGAATGTGGGGGGATTCCTCAGAGGAGCATTTCTCAAAGTGTGGGTCTCACACAGAAAATCTCAGACTCCTCTTGGTAGGGTCTAGGAACATATTTAAAATGCAGAGTCAGGGTTGACTAAATAAACTCTTAGGAAATCTGCATATGACCAAATAGCTTAGGTGGCTTAATGCATGCTAAATATTAAAAGGTGCCTCCTTACAGGGGTCTTCTTCTTTGTCTGTGAATACTCTCTTAAAGAATTTCCTTGCTGTCTCCAACAAGGTTTTACTTTATTCTTTTGCAACTTTACAGATAAACAAGCAAATCCAATATGCAAAAAAATTATGATTTTCCCCTATCTTTTCCACAACTTGTTTTTATTATTTCTTTCCATAATTTATTTTACTAATTGTGTTGGTCCACACTTCCAAAAAAAATACTAAACAGTAGTTGATAAAGAATGTTCTTGTCTTGTGTCTCACTTAATGGGAACACAGCTAGTGTAATCCCATTAAGCTGACTGTTGGGTTGGGGTGGGATGCAGGGGATGGGGGTGGGATGTGTGTGTATGTGCGCGTGTGCACACATCTATAGTGTATATATTTTACAATGTTAAGGAAATATTCAGTTATTCACAATGTACTGAGTTTTCAAAGTAAAGACAAGATTTTTTAAAATGTCTCTTTAGTATCTAAGAGGACGGCAACAATTTTTTACTTTTCATCATTTAATAAGGTGAATTTTATTAACCTATTTTCTAATAGTGAAAGAACTTTACTTTTCTGGAACAAATCCCACTTGATTATGATCATCCTTCTCTTAATGCATTGCCAGATTCTGTCTGCCAATAATTTAATTAGGGTTTTCTCAGTGATATTCCATAAATAATGTTAATCTGAAGTTCTACCCTTCTGTATTTTTTAAACTGCATTGCTGAATTAGACATCATGGTTATTCTTGATTGTACAAAATAATTTGTTTCCTGTTTTACAAAGGTTCAATAAAATTTCTCTGTAAAACCATGTGAGATAGTTGCCTATAGTCAGGGTGGTGGGGAAAGGCAGTGGTAACTAGCTGTTTGACTACGAATTGTTTTACTTCTAAGGCAAGCCAATCCTTTTAATCTTCTTCTGAGGGCAGTTTTGGTAATTTATATTTTCTTACAAAATCACCAGTTCATCCAGGTTCTGAAATTGTTTTTATCATGAGTGGAACAAACTAGTCCCTTATGAGCATTTTTAAATTTCCTATGTATCCAAGTTCTCCCCCATTATCAGGCCACATTCTGCATATCTGTGCTTTAAACTCCAATTTGCTAACCTTATTAGATTACATATTTACATATTTTACTAGTTCTTTCTAAGAACAAAATATTGGATTCCACATGTCATTTTTTGTCATTCTTCTGTTTCCTAATTAACTCATTTCTACTTTCATTTTCCTTCCTTAGACTAATTTTATCATTCCTTTTCTAACTTATGCTGGATGATTATTTTCAAGGTATCCTTATTAATATAGATATATGGTTAATGAATTTGCTTTTTCAGAGGATTTCTGCTATCTCTACTGCAATGCCTTCAAGAGAGAAACACACTACAAAGTGTTTTCTAAATATATTTGGCAATAAAAACACCGTTTTAGTAGATTATCATGGGAGTTCATGAAACACACCTTAGGATACACTACTGTAGGTATTCTGCCTTAGATTAAAAGTCTGTATACTCTCTAAGTTAATTGTTTAATCTACAAAAAACTTCTATCTTGAATGTAATAAAAATTACTTAAAATCTGAAGATATATCATCAAAAATGTTTATAAAGTACTTTTTATATACTTGGAGTAAAAAAAAAAACACTGATAGTGAGGAGGGAGGAAAAGATTTTAAGGTTTAGAGTAAAATCTATTAGATTTAAGTTCCAACTCCTAGACTTATAAAAAAGACTTCAGGCAAGAAGCCTTTTGTTCTCTAAGACTCATCAGTAATACGAGCAATTTTGTCTATACAACTTTCTCAGCCTATTCAAGTGGCAAACTGGGTGAAAATTATTATATTTTTCATGAAATATCATAGCATATCTGTGTATTTACTTAGAGACAATTTTCAAATAGTTATAATGCATACACACACTTCAAAAGCATTCATAAAATGTTTTTTAAAAATACAACTTTAAGCTTTTAATACCCATATTTACTAACTACTGCATGCTACTAATCTAATAACAGATTCCTACGTGTTAAGAAAATTATGAAAAATATGGCTTATTATTTCTCTGAGTTGTAAGAATACTTCTATTATTCAATTCAAGCACCAGATATCATCCTTCTGTAAGGGTTCTCTGGGAATGTTCTTTGAAAAATCAGTGGTGTAGAAAATCTCTCCTTTTCAGTCACAAAATGATTTATGAAATTAGCTCTAGAAAATCTTATTTCCCATTATTTTAAGCCTGTAAGTATATGTTTTTGAGAAGTTTGTTAAAAGTATAAAAAAGCATAAAAGTATAAAAAATACAAGTATGTCGAATTATATTTTTAAAGGTTTACACCCTTTTTAGATAAATTAATTTTGTAATGTATAAAGATTTAAATGGATAATTATGTTTGCACTTGCAAGAAGTTTAGAAATTGTTTGCTTTGTTACAATGTCCAACCCAGACATCTACTGCAGTACTTTTGCTGATCAGAATTAACTATCAACTTTGGATGCCTGCCCACTTCAAATATTCCCAAAAGTAACATGGAGACATTACATCAGCGGTATTGCAGAAAGATTAATGTGCTTTGTTTGGAGATGCAAACAGTAATTGTACTTATTACATACTTCTAGTATTTTGTCTTTCACCCAAATCTAAGTGAACTTAGTTGTACATTTGCATATAGTTTAATGATAACAATAGTGTGTAGTTAATAGATATCACTGAAATATAAAAAATTTACTTGGCACTTTCCCAGTTAATTGTTTTTACAGCTTGACTTCACTTTATGCATTAGGTGTATTCATAAAAAGGTTTACATAAAGCAAATATTTTCCTACTAAATCCCATTTTCCCACTGTTGCCCAATATTAAATCTTTAGTTATATTTCTATAGGAAAATGTTGGCTCCAACACATCATAAAAATTATAATTAAAAATCTTAATATGTATGCCAAGGGAAAGGTACATTAAATCCATTATTTTACAAAACATTTTGTCAGCCGGGCTCGGTGGCTCAGCCTGTAATCCCGCGCCTTTGGGAGGCTGAGGTGAGTGGATTGCCTGAGCTCGCGGGTTTGAGACCCGCCTGGGCAAACGAGACCTCATCTCTACAATAAATCAAAAATTAGCCAGGCGTGGTAGTGCGTGCCTGTAGTTCCAACTACTTGGAAGGCTGAGGTGGAAGGATCGCTGGAGCCCAGCAGGTCGAGGCTGCAGTGGCCGGGAGCGGCCACTGCACTCCAGTCTGGGTGACAGAGTGAGACTCCAACTCAAAAAAAACAAAACAAACAAACAACAACAACAAAAAAACATTTTGTCCTCTTACCTGCAATAAGAATTAATCTAATAGACAATCATTTTGTTTTATATTCTCATAATCATTAGAAGAACATGCATGTTTAAAAAAACTACATGTTTTAAAAGTGACTTCACAGAAACCACAAGTAAAGATATAATTTATTAGCTGGAATTGCTACATGGAGATATGCTGTCAGAATTCAGGCAATGCAAGTAGTCTGATTATTGACAATAATCATTAAAGGGTCTTAGAAATTTCTTCCACTATCAGTAATATATTTGGGGGTTTCATTAAAATACACAATAAATGATTTATGGAATTATACAGACAGTTTGGAGCCAATATTATTGTGTGACTCAAAGACCACTTTCCAAAGAAATAGAAAAAAGATCTTTGTTCAACTACCTGGACCAATGAAATAAATCTCTGGAAAAATTTAATATAAAATAATGAACAATGTTACCACAATTTTTAAAATTCTCTTTGTCATGTGTCTTTAAGAATACTTATTTACATGTTTAGGGCTATGTTCTATATAGACTGTTCCCTGACCCATCAGTCAATCACAGTGTAGGAGTCTAGTAACTCATTTATCTTTAAAGAAGTGCATCTTGACCAGAGAACATGAGAATGTCAACAAATCACAAGGAAATAAAGAAAGCAAGCTGGTCAAGGTCCTGGTAACTGAAGCCAAGAAAAAGCCTGGGAAATTAATGAATAAAAAGCTCCCAGGAAACTCAAACTGAGAAAAGCACTAAGCCATGATGAGAATAATACCTGAGATGATTAAATATAGTCCAAACATTACTGCCTAAGATCCTAAATCTTACCCAAAAGTAAAAGAGCACAGTCAAAGAGCTGATGTTGCCCATTTTGATCTCAATGAGAAACAGGAAGGATAAGGGAAACAGAGAACGCATGCAAGAGAACAAGGGCAAAAAATACTTGATAATAGCAGGTTGATATTAAGGTTATTTTATTATACTGCATTAGATAAGACTATTGAAAGCCAACATAAAGAACTGATTTGGATTTAGGAAAGATTGGAACATAAGACAGTTTTAGTTCTGTTTTAAAATGGATGCATAAACAACTAATGAGTTCAATACAGTAAAAAATGTCCTGCTGCCTTTACTGATTTAGAGAAAGCCTTCCATATGTTCTTAAAAAGAAAGACCGGATGTCAAGCAAAACCAGTAAGTCATTCAAACCCAGTATGTATACGGTTCCTTTAAGTAATTGAGGAAGCAACATGGAGAATTCTGAAAATCTGAGACCCACCTGGGAGTAAATAAGAATACATATTGAGCACATTTTACTTTTTATTCTTTTTGTTATTCTCCTAAAAAATTCATTTAAGAGAACAAAAGAAAGGTTTGCAAACACAATCTTATTTGCAGAGGATGATACTTCTTGTGAGACTTGGCTAGAAACCTACAACACATTCTGATATTATAAGACTCTAAGAACTCCAAAGCACGAAAATGATCAAGACTGACAAGAGCATGACCATGGTGATCTCTCAGGAAGCTAAAGCACCTCAGTTATGCATAAGAAATTCTGGCGAGAAACTGAACACTTCAGAGCTGGTGAACTCATGATGAAGTCAAGTAGATGACGAGCTAAACTTATAATCTTAGTTGTCACTTGATTCTTGTTTTATCAAAACAAAATTCGAACATAATCAATATAAGTATGTCCTTTACTTCTCAAATTTAAGAAGGTCAGGACTCCCCTGCAAACACTTAAGAACCCTGTATTAGACCACATAATTCCTCAACAAAGGAACAAGTTTAGAGTAAATGATTCACATACTATTCCAGGAGTGGTATTCCAGGAAGGCAGCAAAGAAGTCTGATTTCTACTCATAGACAGGAAAAAGGGAGTCTTATTCACTGCAGCCCTTGTGACTGGTATCCAGCATGATACCTAACACTTAAAAGGAGTCCAACAAATATTTGTTAGGTAAAGGAGAGATTATAGCTAACACTGACAGAGTGGTTTACTATATGCCAGCACTGTGCACACAGTAAATCATTTAATCCTCACAAGAGCCATAAATATCTATTATTATTATTATTATTATCACCATCATCTCCATTGTACAGTTGAGGAAACTGAAGGACAGAAGTAGCTTGGCCTAGGCGAAGCCAGGTTTCAGATGAAGGTACACTGGCTCCACAGTCCCCTGCAACCACAACACTGTACTATCATGCTCCTTTCAACTTGAGAATGAATGACTGCAAGGAAGGAAATTGGACTAGCAGCAGCCAGGTTCTCAGCTATGTGGGAGTAAAGTAAATCAGGACTTGCAGAAGGACAAGTTCAAAGTGGAAGGATGTGTGTGAGATCTGGCTGGGGAAGTGCTGGGAGTAGACACACTTTGTGACAATAAGCTCAAGTACCTCGTAACACTGGCCATGATCTGACCTTGCCACATGACGAGAACAGGCTAGTATTCATCCTTGGCTCTACACTGAAGCACATGAGGAGCTTCAAAAAAATACTGACTACAAATCTGCAAGACATGCCATTGCCTTGCTAAGCTATGTGCTCTTTGAGCTATGGCCAGGCCATGTTTCCTGGCTTTGGTCCCCCTCTCCTACCTTGGGGAGGTGAATTTTCTCAATCTCTCTCTCTCTTTCTAATTTAGTTTTTAAATAAACTATATTTTCTAATCTAAAAAAAAAATCTGTAAGAAAAAAACCATCAAATCAACAGAAAAACAGCAAAGGTTATAAACTTACAGTTCACAGAAAAGGAAATATAATGATTTTTACACATATGAGAAGATGCTCAACCTTCTTCATAATTAAAGAAATGCAAGTTAAAATGGCAATTTACCTATTTATATGGGCAAAAAGACTCCAAAACATTCAAAATAACCTCATCTTTAGTCTGGACTATTTTAATAACCTCTCAACTACTCCCTTATTTGGCAAAATAGTCCTTTCAAAATGAAAGATCATGTCACTATTTTGCTCAAAACCTGCAATTGTTCTGCATTTCACTCAGGTAACAGTCAGAGAGTCCTTACAATGGCCCACAAGGCCTTACATAAATCTGGCTCCCAGTTATATCTCTGGTTTCGTCTTACACCACTCACCACTTCACTTACTCTTCTCCAGCCCCAGTGGCCTTCTTCCCGATCCTCAAATTCACCAGACATACCTCCACTATAGGGCCTTCGCCATGCTGATTGCTTGCTTTTTTTACCCTAGACTCTTCAAGTCCTTAAGATTTCCTCCTTCATAATATTCCAGTGAATATGAAGGCCTCCTTAAGGTCTTTGCTCAAAGCTCACCTTCTAACTAAGACCTCTCATTTTGAATCATAATTTCCATCCTTTCACTCTGCTCTACTCTTCCTATCTGCTCATAGCACTTTTCACTTTCTAATCTACTACAAAATATACTTATTATATGTATTTGTATTGTCTGATTCCTCTAATTAGAACGTAAGTTTCATGAGAGCAGAAACGTTTATTTATTTATGTAACTCAAGTACCTATGCCTCATACACAACAAAAAATATATGTACAAAGATATTTACTGTGTCATTGTTACAGCAAGATTCAAAACTGAATGTCCATGAATACAGGCTTGTTTAAATAAAAATTATGGAGCAATCACACAGTGGGATACTAAACAGTTCTTAAATAAATAAAGCAGTAATCCTGTTTCCAGTATGGTCAAGTTAAGCTATCATTGAACCAATTCTCCTGCAAGAAACAATACACTCTGAATAAAATACAAAAAAACAAGTGTCTGAAGGCACTGAAAAGTGAACAAAACAGGTGGATACTGAAGAAGAGCTAATATCTGGAAAAAGGGAACGGCAAAGGATGAGTTTCTCTCTCTCTCTCTCTTTTTTTTAACAGTTTGAATTTGAAGGCAGGCCCCAATCTGCTCCATCTGGGGCAGCTAAAATGTCACCAGAAAACACACAGTGTTACTGGCTTGAAGACCCAGAGATAGGGCTCAGGGCAACCACAGTCACTGGAATATAAAGGGGTAAATCTTAAAAATAAAAGATCTAGAGAGAGAAAGCCCCATATGTGTAAAACTCTGTCTAAATCTCTGTCTGACCCTTGAACCATACACACACCTGGTTCAGACTCAAAGTAACTCAGCTAAGAGACTGAAATAATGAGCTGCCTGCCACCCACTGCAGAAAAAAGTTTTGTTGATAGACTCCTCCAGTCAACTAACTGCCTGCTTAAATATTTTGTTTTACACTTCGTAAAGACATAACAGAATCTAGTTTCTACAACATATCCAATGTCCAGAATATAATCCCAAATTACTCACCATATGAAGAGGCAGGAAAAAATGATCCATTTACAAGAGAAATGACAATCAACAGAAACCAACCCTGAAATCACCCAGATGCTAGAATTAGCAGACAAGATTATACTATGCTCAAAGAAATAAAAGAAAATATGCTTTAATAAGTAAATGTACGGAAGCTCTCAGCAGAGAACAGTAACTATAAAAAACAGCCAAACAGAAATTCTAGAGTATGATATTAATATCAAAAATTTACTGGATAGCCATAATAGCAGAAAGGAGAACAGAGGAATCCAGATTAAAAAACAGAAATTATATAAGCTAAATATTAGAGAGAAAAAAGATTGAAAAAAATGAACCGACACTTAGGGACCTGTGAGACAATACAATGAGGAACAAAAAAGGGGGCAGAAAAATATTAAAAGACTTAACAGCCAAACATATATTTTGGTAAAAGATATATTTACATATTCAATAAGCTCAGTGAACTACATGAATATTAAAAAAACCACAAGAGATACGTTATAGCTGAATTGCTAAAAAACTAGAATGACATATTGTATAAAAGAACAACAATTCAAATGACAGTTGACTTCTCATGAGAAAAAACTGAGGTCAATCGTTAAACTACTAAAAGAAAAGTTGTCAATTCGGGATTCCAAATACAGCGAAAATATCCTGAAGGCAAAATAAAGACATTTTCAGTTAACGAAAATGAAGCGAATTCACTGCCAGCAGACCTGCACTACACAAAACAGTAAAGGAAGTTCAGGCTGAAGAGAAGTGAAGCCAGATGAAAACCTGAATCTTCCGAAAAAATGAATATCATAAGAAACAGTAAATATATGGACAAATGTAAAAGACTTTTTTCTCATAAGTTATTTAAGACACAGACTAAAGCAAAAAAGTATAGCATTATGGGGTTCATAATCTATGTAGATGTAATACAAATAACAGCTATAGTGAAAAGAATGAGTATGTGGTTATATATATATATATAATTGTAAGGTTTCTAATATCTTCAAAATAAAGTTAGAAAAAATGATGCTGCTTCTTATATACTAACATGAAATGTTCTTTAAGGTATATTGCAAAGGAAAAAAAAACAGATTCAGAACACTGTTACAGAATGATATTTTCTTAAAGTAAATATATACACACAGCCAGAGAAAGGATATACATAAAACTGGCAGGTGCAAGAACACGATCGGGTAGCTGGAATGCAGGGGGGGCACAATATTTACATTGATATCCAAGTATTTTACATTTTATACTGTATAAAAGTAATACAAAATTAAAGGAGCTGAGAGTTCTACAATAAGAAAACACTTAAACTTTCCTTGACCCAACATTTTCCAAACTTACATGACTAGAGGAAAACTGACTCTTTTCATTTTTTCAAATAACAGCTATTTCTATCCCAACAGTGACTGGTATTGCTTAGATCTTATCAATAAAAACACTCATTTTAAAAAAATTCTTTTTAATTAATTGAGCCAACTAAGTCCAATAAGAATACAACTTGGAGCCAGGCTTGGTGGCTCAGCCTGTGATCCCGCACTTTGGGGGGAGGCTGAGGTGAGTGGATTGCCTGAGCCCGTGGGTTCGAGACCCACCTGGGCAACTTTGCGAGACCTCATCTCTACAATAAATAAATAAATAAACCAGCTGGGCGTGGTAGCGCGTGCCTGTAATTCCAGCTACTCGGAAGGCTGAGGTGGAAGGATCGCCGGAGCCCAGCAGGTGGAGGCTGCAGTAGCCGCTTCCGGCCACTGTACTCCAGTCTGGACGACTGCGTGACACTCCAAAACAAAAAAAAAAAAAAAAAAAAAAAAAAGAATACAACTTGGGTCACTTGAAATACTCTCTTAAAAAAGACTCAGTCCATTAGAGTAACATCAAAATTGCATTTTCACTGGCAGTTTAACAAAGTTACATCCACTAAAATTCTAGACTTAATATTTTCAAAGAATTTCTTAAATTTAGTCACTATCCCACGGCTTACTTATTTTTAAAGTCTTCATTCCTATCTCTGACATTCCTGTTCAAACTGAATACCAACCATTTCTGAAAACACAAAAAATTGCTTCTGAACATAACAAATGGTTTCCTAAGAAAAAGTCACAACATATCTTTAATTACTAAAGATTAATATGAATTATAGCCAATAACTTGGCTAAAAAAGAAAGAAAAAGAAAACCAAAACTATTTTAAAAGTCAGAATGTATACATCTTGGTTTTAATAGTTTAACAGTGAAAATTTTTTCTATATGATGATACAGTTTCACCAGTTCATTTGAATTTTTAAATCTTCTTTAATAGTATATTTTACTCAATTTGTCTTTGTACCTACACTAAAAAAGAAATAAAACCACAGCTTGTGAATACATAGAAATTCTTCAATCGTGATGACTGTGTATGCTTCTATGCTCTTTGAATGGAGGACATGATCCTAGTTTCAATTGTGCTAACAAGGAGAACTTATTACTAAAAGATCTGGGAGAGGAATTGAGATGCCAAAATGAAAACCATGGAAGCCTAGCAATATCCAGTAAGATTTCTTCTTCATAAGAAAAAAAGACAGTATTAATAGTGACGTGTAATGAATCACGCTTAGTATCCCCATTCTCTACAACCTCCCAGGTCACTCAGGATGAAAATAAATTTCTACATTACAAATGAAACTAAAAATTACATTGAAAAGAACATGCTTAGCACTACAGAAGTATCTACATATTTAAAGCTACTTTACGATTTCATGTTTTGGATGTTTGAACAAGACAGCAATAATTCCATTACCTTTGCTCTGGTTTGATGTTATTTTTGCCTTTCAAACCGCAAAATTTGAAAAAAATAAATAAATACATCTGCAAATTTATTTCTTGGAAACAAAACTTAACCAACCCTCTAAAAAGCCAATAAGAGAGTTACCAAATAGAATACCTGATACTTAAAATTATATAAAATTAAACTGGCAGTAACATTCAAATCAAAGAGGTGAAGGATAAATATTTATTCCAGTTATATTAAGAAAAAAAACAGCCAGGCTCTTTGGCTCAGCCTGTAATCCTGTACTTTGGGAGGCCAAGGTGAGTGGATTGCCTGAGCCCACGGATTCGAGGCCCAGACGAGACCCGCCTGGGCAACTCGGCCAGACCTCATCTCTACAATAAATCAAAAAAATCAGCCGGACGTGGTAGTGCGCGCCTGTAATTCCAGCTAATTGGAAGACTGAGGCGGAAGGATCGCCAGAACCCAGCAGGTCAAGGCTGCAGTGGCCGGGAGCGGCCACTGTACTCCAGTCTGGGCAACAAAATGAGACTACAACTCAAAAAAAAAAGAAAAAAACAAATCATGAAATCACTGGGCCAACTAAATCCAATAAAAATACTATTCTGTTGTTAATATGATCATTTGAAATAATTATATTTAATAAGGACTTAGCCTATCAAAGTCACCCTCAAAAATAACAAAGTTGCCGGGCTCGGTGGCTCAGCCTGTAATCCTGCGCCTTTGGGAGGCTGCGGTGAGTGGATTGCCTGAGCCCGCGGGTTCGAGACCCGCCTGGGCAAGCAAGACCTCATCTCTACAATAAATCAAAAAATTAGCCGGGCGTGGTAGCGTGCGCCTGTAGTTCCAGCTACTTGGAAGGCTGAGGCAGAAGCATCGCCGGAGCCCAGCAGGTCGATGCTGCGGTAGCCGGGAGCGGCTACTGCACTCCAGTCTGGGCAACAGAGTGAGACTCCAACTCAAAAAAACAAAACAAAACAAAACAAAGTTTTCCCTATTGATCAAGTATATGGGAAAAATATAAAATTATTAAAATTTCTATGTATTCTCCAAAGAAATATCTTTCAAACCCAAGTGCTTCCCATAACAATATATGATATCATCTACTGGTTACTAATCAATATGAAAATGAAATGAAATGAAAATGTGCATCTTCTGCCAGGAAAAAAAAAGAGAAGAATAGAATAAGTGGAGACAAATAAATGGAATTTATTAGAAGACAATGATTTAGAGACTCGGTTATACATAAACCATAGCACCACCTTATATTTCATATACTTAAACTTACAAAAGAATCCCATAAACTCTGTTACTCATTAATACAGTCCGGGGTCCATGACTTTCTGAAAAGAACCAGAGAGTAAATATTTCAGGCTTTGGAAGTCATAGTTCTGTCACACCTCAACATCCTTATGGACTATGAAAGCAGCCACAGATAATATATCAACCAATGAGTGTGGTGATGCTCCCATAAAGTTTTTCTTAATGAATGCTTCAATATGAACTTCATATGATTTGGGCCCATCACAAAATCATCTTCTGTTGATTTTTCAATCATTTTAAAGCGTACAACTTTAGACTGTCAGCCGTACAAAAACAGGCAGCCCTGGTTTCAGCCCAGGGGCTGCAGTTTGCCAGTCCCCATCTAGCAATACAGAAAAAGCAGTTACTAGAAATGTGTTCCAAATATTTTTTAATGACTGAATATCAACAGTGCTACATTTTTACTATGCCATATATTTTTCCAATATATCAAGTTCTTAAACAGTATTATCTGCCAAAATGTCTGAACCAAAGCTAAGAAAGCCAAAATGAAATATCCTTAATATCTAAAAGCCACAAAAAAGACGCAATTAAAACAAAAAAAACACAAAAGTGTTATGTCATTACACATTCCTAGGTCATAAATTTCACACAGAATTAAATTCACTCAACGTAATATTTGCCCATTGAGCCCTATGAAGTTATTAGCTATATTTATGCCAAATTTAGGACTTCATTAACCCCAAATGTAATATAGTATTAAAATGTGGCCACAAGAATCCTGGCAGTTTCATAGTTAATGCTGCTCATATGGTGATACTAAAACATCTTAGAAAAATCAAAGGATAAAGTCAGGAAAACTGTATTATAATCATAGCTTACTTTAAGTAGTTGTTAAGATCTTAAGTAGATCACATAAGCTAGCATTTCCTAAAGTTTGTCCTGAATTCACAAATCATTCATTAGTACAACAGGATCCATGGCCAATTGAGTCTGGGAAATGCTATACAGTTAATACATTTCTGGAAGATTTATAATGTACATAAGCATATCATAAATTTTGAGAAGTACTGCAGTAAAGAAGTTTGCTGGTTTAATCTAGTACTGTCCAAACTTAATTACTTTTTTGTGCATGGTATTTAACATCCTCCAAAACTAAAATTCCTTAAAAGATAGTTTTGAAAATTTTCTAATCTCTAGTACAGATTAGATAAATATCCCTTCAGGTTCTAATTTAAAAATACTATAAGACTATTTCTAGGTAGTAATTTTGTCACAGCTATTCAAATATAAATTCAGGTTTACAAATGTGAAACCTCTGGATCAAATGTATTTCGTTAAGCTCCCACATTATGACCTTTCTCTTTTAGAACAATTTTTTTTTTTTTGAGTTGGGAGTCTCACTCTGTCGCCCAGACTGGAGTGCAGTGGCATACTCCCAGTCACTGTAGCCTCGACCTGCCTGGGCTCCAACGATCCTTCCGCCTCAGCCTTCCAAGTAGCCAGAACTACAGGTGCGCGCTACCACGCCAGGCTAATTTTTGATTTATTGTAGAAATGAGGTCTCACCAAGTTGCCCAGGCGGGTCTCGAACCCACGGGCTCAGACAATCCACTTGCCTCAGCCTCCCAAAGTGCTGGGATTGCAGGCTGAGCCACTGAGCCCGGCCAGAGCAATGATTTTTAAATAGAAAACATCTCTCTAACCTTTCAGACTTACTCGAGTGGAAGATAGAATCATGCTCTACTCATACTTGTTTCTTCAACATCTAGCAGAGTGCCTGGATCATTAAATGTGTTTTGGTTTTATTTTTGTTTCTATTCTATTGCAATAATCTCCCACTTGATCTACTGATAACCATTCTTGCCCTTCTTCTATGCTTCTCTATGCATTATGGGGTCAGTTGTCCGCCTACTTAAATACTTTCATCTCCCACTGCTCTGAAGATGAAAACCAAATTTCTCAAGGAACCCCTGAAGAATCTAACCTCTGCCCACCCTCTCCAGCTTTATCTTCTATCACTGCTCCTCTTTGATCTGTTATACTGATACAAGACTAATATGTATGATACTAGATGATACAGAGAAAAAGCGGGGCAGGGGCCTGGATATCAGTGTAGGGTGGGGTGGGGTGCAATTCTAACTAGGATATCCATGAAAGGTAAGACTGAAAAGGTTACATTAGACCTTGGCAAGTGAGAGGATACAGAAAATAAATACCTCTAAAATGGGAGAATACCTGACTTGTTTGGAAAGCATAGCCAATGTGGCTTGGTGAAGGGGACAGAAGTAGAGGAGGTCAGAGAGGTAACGGAGGTCTAGAAGAGTAGAATCTTGTAGGGTACTATACATATGCAGTCATCTCCAATAACTACCTCTCTAATCTAGATCTGTCCTCTGAGTCAAGTCTCCTATATCAAATTCATCCTTGACAACTTCTCTTGGATGTGTTACAGACATGTCTATGCCTCAAGTCTTAACTGTTCACCAAATCTGTTTCTCCTCCATTCTTTCGCAACTCAGTACACAGCAGTAACCTCTACCCATTGGCAAAAGTCAGAAATCTTTAGGTTTCTCCCACTAAATTTAGAATAGAGAGAAAATTTCAATTAAATGTCCTCCACACTAGTCAGCTATATCCTTTGATCAGCACAGCAAACATGGTGGAGAACCTAATCCCATAAATATAGTACTCCACTAAGTACTACCACCCACACACATACTACACTCAAAAGAAATCCCTTGCATCTAAGACCCACATAAGGAAATTAACATTCCTGTGAGGGCAAAGGCTAGGTCAAGTGGGACACTGAATACAGGAGTCCTTCAAAATATCAATGTCCATCTAAGACAAACTGGTACATATACCTAAGGTTTAGTCCTAATAGCAACTTCAAGCTAAGAGGTAGCAGTCACAGAAGAGGAGGCCTTTATGGCCCTTAACAACATAGTCTAAAAGTAGAAAGTCTGGCGAACTCTCCCAAGTAGGACCAATGTCCCAAATACTCTCTGATGTTTTACACTCTCTAAAAAGAGATGAAAACTACAGGTTAGAAGACTATTGTTGTATTTGAAAACTTCCCCAGTTTGTTATTTTTGCTACTCTTTGTTATTTCATGGTGACTAGCAACAAACTCCACAACAAAATAACAATAAATTATGGTAATGAAACTACAGTGGAATATCATGCAAATCTATTAAACAGATGTACATTTAGTTGGATGGAAATTCTTAACATACATTTTACAGTGAAAGGGGAACATATAATTTGCAGAAATACATACACCCATTTAAAACATTAGTAGCAAGCCTGGCTCGGTGGCTCAGCCTGTAATCCCGCGCTTTGGGAGGCTGAGGTGAGTGGACTGCCTGAGCCCGCGGGTTTGAGACCCACCTGGGCAACTTGGCGAGAACTCATCTCTACAATAAATCAAAAATTAGCCGGGCGTGGTAGCGCACACCTGTAGTTCCAGCTACTTGGAAGGCTGAGGAGGAAGGATCACCGGAGCCCAGCAGGTCGAGGCTGCAGTGGCCGGGAGCGGCCACTGCACTCCAGTCTGGGTGACAGAGTGAGACTCCAACTCAAAAAAAATAAAAAATAAAATAAAATATTAGTAGCAGCACCTCTGGTAAGTAAGATAGATAATTCTTTAAACCAAAAGTTTATTTTCCAGAATAGCAGGAAAGTAAGGAACTAAGAAGGTAAACTGAAATATTAGACATGGTTTTGAAAAATCAACTTTACCATACTGATCCAACAAATTAAAAAGAAGTGAAATCAACAGCAAAAACATGGAACCAACCATATTGCCCACTGAAGCTGGACTGGATAAAAAAAATTTGGTACACATACACAATGGAATATTATGCAGCCATAAAGAAGGACAAACATATGGACTTTGCAGCAATACTTGGATGAATTAGGAGTCGATCATATTTAGTAATCTATCACAGAAACAAAGAACAGAGTACCATATGTTCTCACTCATAAGCGGAACTTGAACAATCATAATACTATAAGAAAGGGATTGGCAGTAGTGGGAAACTGTCAGGGGAAGGGGGGTGGGATTGGCAGTGGAGGGAAACTGCTAGGGGAGGGAGGAGCATACCTCATCAACAAGGGTACCTGCATAATCAACGTTTGTACATCTAACCCTGAATTGTACCTCACATCTTTATAATAAAAAAAAAAGAAATGAAATCATACATAGTGTAGTCTAATAGTGACCACAATGGAATTGGACTAAATATCAACAAAAAACACCTGGAAACTATTCAACACACTTCTAAAATAATTCAGGGGTCAAAAGAGAGGTATGAAATGAAATTTGTAAAATATAGTAAACTAAATGAAAAGGAAATACAACATACAAGGAGGGACCCAAAGAAAAATGGAATTTGTTTATTAAAAACTGAATTTATTCTTACATGTTTTAACTCTAGTCACCTTCAAAGTACCCTCCGTTTGATGTAATACATCTATCAAGACACTTTTCCCACTGCTCAAAGGTTTCTGAACTCGTCAATTTTGATGCCTTTTAGTGCTTCTGCCATTTTCTGTTTCACCTCTTTCACATCAGCAAAATATTTCCCTGTGAGGACTTTTTCATCCAGGGAAACAAAAAAACGTTGCTCAGGGTCAGATCGGGTGAATAGGGAGGGTAGGACACAAGAGTCATGTCATTTTGGTCAAAAGCTGCTGAACACTCAGTGTGGTGTGGGCGGGTGTGCTCTTAAATTACCCATCATGAAACGGGTAAATGTGTTGAAAGAATGCCCCCCCAAAAATTCACTGAAGCCAAACGCAGACTCTCAAAACAACGCTAGCAGGTACACTGATGCCAATGGGATCCTAAAATATCTAGCGGGGAAATCTTTACTACCAGGGATCCACCCTCCAAAAAAGAATTCCAATCTTTGTGGGAGCCTTCTCTCATATCAAAATTGTGAGATGTAGCTAAAACAGTGTAGAGAGAAAAACATATAGCACCAAATGCATACATCAGAAATAAGGAAAAGTCAAATAAATAAGCTCTCACCTGAAGGGCAAATAACAAGAAGAAAGTAAATTCAAAGAGAGCAGAAGAAAGGAAATCTAAGAACAGACACCAACAAAATTGGAAAAGAAAACTATAGAGAAAAGCAATGAAACAAAATCCTGGTTCTTTAAAAAGATCAATAAAGTTGACAAACTTCCAGCAACACTGATAAATAAAAAAACACAAATTATCAATATCAGAAAGAAACAGGAATATTACTAAAGACACTGTAAACATTAAGAGAATTTAAAAAATACTAAGGACAACACTACACACATGAATCTGATAACTTAGATAAAGTGGACCAAATCTTCAAAAAGTAGAAGCTATCACAAATTACCCAATATGAAGCAGATGATTTGAATAGCACTTTAAGTATTCAAGAAATTAAATTTAAGCCTCCTAAATAAAACATTTCTAGACCCAGATGCTTTCAGAGAAAAACTGTACCAAGTTTTTTTAATGTACCAAATTTTAAAAGAATTAACAACTCTACACAATCTCTTCTAGAAGACAGAAGAGGAGAGAGTTCCTCCCAACTATTTTCATGGGTCAAGAATTATTCTAATATCAAAAACAAGAACGAAGTCAAAAAAACTATACACAAATATCCTTCATGACTGAGATTTTGTACATTGCTGGAGGCAAAACCTTTAATAGAATATTAGCAAGTAAAATTTAGCAATACGTGGATACAGTGGCTCACACCTGTAATCCTAGCATTGTGGGAGGCCGAGGCAAAAGCACTACTTAAACCTAGGAGTCTGAGACTATCTTAGGCAACATAGTGAGACCTCATCTCTACAATAAGTAAACAAACAAATAAATAAGCCAGGCATGGTGGTGCATACCTGTAGTCCCAGCTACTCAGGAGGTTGAGGCGGAAGCATCACCTGTACCAAGGAGGTTAAGGCTGCAGTGAGCTGTGACCATGCCACTGCACTATACCCTGGGCAACAGAGTGAGACTCCCAACTCAAAAAAAAAAAATCCAGCAACATAAAAAAATCTCAGATGATGGTCAAGTAGTATTTATTACAGGCATGCAAAGATGGTTAAAAATTTTTAAATCAATGTAATCTACCATCTGCAGGCAAAAAAAAGGCATATGATCAGTCAAATGATGCAACAAAAGCACTTAGCAAAATTCAACACTCATTTATTTAAAATATTATCAAAGAAACTAGAAACAAAAAACATACTCAATTTAATTTTAAAAATACTTATAAAAACCCACAGCTGAAATCAGACTTAATGTCTCATGAACGACTGAATGTTTTCTCCCCAAGATCAAGAAAAAGGCAAGGATGCACTCCCACCACCTTATATAATGCTGGGAAAACTAGTCAGTGCAATAAGGTAAGAAAAGGACATGAAAGTCAAACAGCTCAGAAAGAAATAAAACTGTCACTATTTGAAAATGGCATGATAGCTGGGATTGGTGGCTCAGCCTATAATCCCGCGCTTTGGGAGGCTGAGTTGAGTGGATTGCCTGAGCCCGCGGGTTAGAGACCCGCCTGGGCAACTTGGCGAGACCTCATCTCTACAATAAATCAAAAATTAGCTGGGCGTGGTAGTGTGTGCCTGTAGTTCCAGCTACTTGGAAGGCTGAGGCGGAAGGATCGCCTGAGCCCAGCAGGTCGAAGCTGCAGTGGCTGGGAGCGGCCACTGCACTCCAGTCTGAGCAACAGAGTGAGACTCCAACTCAAAAAAAAAAAAAAAAAGAAAATGGCATGATTGTTTATGTAGAAAATTCTAAGAAATATATTTTTAAATCACCTAGAACTAATAAGTGGGTTCAGCAACATTATGGGATACAAGATCAAAACACAAAAATTATATTTTTATATGCTAGCAATGACATATGGAAACTGGAAGTAAAAATACAAGAAAAGATTTATTCCAAAATGTATATGGAAATTCAAAGAAAGTAGAAAAACTCAAACAAATCTGAGTAAGAATAATATTGTTTTACACTTATATATCTTCAATAATCAACACTGTGTGGAATAGGCAAAGAGACACAGAGATTGAGAACATAATAGACCCATAGTGGTACAGCCAACTCATTTCTTAGAAGAGTGAAAAAGCAATTCAACAGAGGAAGAAGAGTTTATCCAACAAATTGTGCCGGAACAATTGACCACTCATAGGAAAAAAAAATTGACCTAAACATGACACCTAATAAAACAAACAAACAAAGTCAAAATGTAGACTTAAACGTAAATCATAAAATTTTAGAAGAAAATCTAGGAGAACATCTTTGGGGACCTAGGGTTTGGTGAAAAGGTTTAAACCTGACACCAAAAATATATTCATAAAAGAAAAAAATTGATAAACTAGATATCACCAAAATTAAAAATTTTCACTCTGAAAAACCATGTTTAAGATGATAAAAAGACAGACTACAAACAGAGTAAAGATTTGCCAACCATATAGCTAACAACACACTCATATCTAGAGTATATAAGAAACTCTTAGAACTTAACAGTTTAAAAAAAAATCCAATAGAAAATGTGCAAAGCACATAAAGACCTTTCACCAAAGAGGACAGACAAATGACAAAAGCCCGTGAAAGATGTCCAACATCCCTAGCCATTATGGAAATGATAATCTATCACTACATACTTAGCAGAATGCCAAATTAAAAATAGCTACAACCTGCCTGGGGAAGCAGGGGCACACATTTGTTTACCTAACCCTGAATTATACCCCACATATTTACAACAAAAAAATTAAAAGTTAAAAAAAAAACAGCAACAACCACAAATGCTGATGAGGATGAGAAGAAACTGGATCTCTCATATATTCCTGATTGTAATGCAAATGGTTCAGTCACTCTGGAAAACAGCACGGCAGTTTCCTAGAAAACTAAACGTACCACTTACCATACAACCCAGCTACCACACTTCTAGGCATTTATTTTCCAGAGAAATAAATATATATGTCCACACAAACCCCACAGACAAATGTTCACAGCAGCTTTATTTGCATAGCTAAAAAATAGAAAAAAATAAAATGTCCCTCAGTAGTGAAGACTTAAACAAATTGCAGTTCATCCATAACACAGAACACAACTCAAAAAGGTATATACTATGTGATTCTACTTAATATTCTCAAAAAGACAAAAGTGTACAACCCCCTTGAGTCCCCTCCCACTGTGAGAGCTTTTCTCTGTCCTCTCAATAAATCCTGCTTTCTTTAAAATAAAAGAAGACCATAGACAAAAGCATAAAGATGGAAAACAGGTTATTTGTGGTTGCCAAGGGCTAGCAATGGTGGGGAAGCAGGGAAAAAGGTGAGACTAGAAAGGGACAGCACAAGAAACAGTTTCGTGGTGACAAGACCTTTAGTACTGCTTACTTTCTTTCTCTTCCTCATAATTGGCAATAGTGTACTTTATAATGTATTCTCATCAATAGATCACAGTGGGCCAGGCTTGTTGGCTCATGCCTATAATCCCAGCACTTTGGGAGGCCAAGGTGAGAGGACTGCCTGAGCCCAAGGGTTCGAGACCAGTCTGGGCAACTTGGCAAGAACTCATCTCTACAACAAATCAAGAAAAACTAGCCAGACGTGATGGCACATGCCTGTAACTCCGGCTACTTGGAAGGCTGAGGTGGAAGGAACATCTGAGCCCAGCAGTTGAGACTGTGGTGGTTGTGAGCATGCCACCACACTCTAGCCTTCTAGCCTAGCTGACAGAGTGAGACTCCACCTAAAAAAAAATATATATATATATATATACACACACACACACATACACACACACCACAGTAAAGAGTTCCAAGTAAAACTCTAGCCAGGCTCAGTGGCTCAGCCTGTAATCCCGCACTTTGGGAGGCTGAGGTGAGTGAATTGCCTGAGCCCGCGGGTTCGAGACCCGCCTGAGCAACTTAGTGAGACCTCATCTCTACAATAAATCAAAAACTAGCCGGGCATGGTAGGCGCGCCTGTAGTCCCAGCTACTTGGAAGACTGAGGCGGAAGGATCACCAGAGCCCAGCAGGTCGCGGCTGCGGTGGCCGGGAGCGGCCACTGCACTCCAGTCTGGGCGACAGAGTGAGACTCCAACTCAAAAAAAAAAAAAAAAAACCTCTAAGGTTTTGGGTATCATTTTGGAAAGCACACTATCCAAAGTAACACTTCTATACTTTTTAACCTTTTATTCTGGAATATATATATATTTAAAAGGTGCAAATATTAAAAAGTACAGAGTTCCCATACACCCTTCATCTAGCTTTCCCCAACTTTAGCAACCAACATAACCACAGTACATTGGTCGTAACTAGAAATCAAACATTGGTACAATATTATTATTACTCAGAGATTCTATACCTTCTCATTAACTGATGACACTGAACATCTAGATGTCTTAGGGATAATAACATCCAGATATCTTGGGAAAATTCCTATCATCATTCCTAATTTAACTGATTCTCTATTAAATTATGGATTCATAGTAACAGTTGGAAGGAACCTTAGAAGTCACTCAGATTAATATTTTTCAAAGTATACATTATTACCCATTAACAGTCATGAAATAAATTTAATAAATTACAACTACAATTTTAATAAAGCCAAATAGAAAATATTGAATATAACAGATGTTAAGGGTATTACAGCTTCATAAATCTTCTGTTTTAATTATATATGTATAAATGCAGATGTATGTGCATGTATGTAAGTACTGGGTCATACCATTAAAAAAATATTCCTTACTACAACTGAGAGCCAAAAATGTTCTAAAAGTCTCTTAACTACACCAAACCAAAAAACGGAAACTCTCACTATTAAAGGTAGAATATTACTATTTGTACATCAGACAATAACACTGTACTAGGTAATTTTTTTGTGCAATGTTTACCTCTGTTGACCTATGACCCTCAACTCACAGAAAAAGGTTTTTTAAATTTTTCTTCTACAGAAAAATGTCCTGTAGTCGTACTTTTTTTTTCAAGTCAGTCAGCAGAGGTTGCTACCCCTAAAAAACAAAAAGTTACAAAAAAAGAAATTTTTCCTTTTGGTTCTCAAGAAGACTCTCTGAAAACAAAGGACTATAAGAACAGAAAGGAAAAAAAAGTACATGAGGACTCTAATGGCAGAGGAGAAGCAATGCCAAGCAAAAAGGTCAAGTCAATAAAGAAACATCTTTGTAGAGATGTTGTGAATAAAATTATCAAACTCAGGCAATTTCATACAAAATGCATTACTTACTAGCAAATCTCATTTTGGAAAGTAAGTTTCACTTTTTTTTTTTTAAATACACACACAAAGAGGAATAATAATTCCCACATTCAAATGGGAAAAAAAGAACCCTTTCCATTTCCCTTAACATACGAGAAAGTGGTTTTATGAAATGTATTATAACTATTATTTCTGATCAATCCAAAGCAAAGTACTTTGTTATTAAATGTATATGTGTGTAATACAGATATATACATATAAATATGATATGTTCACCAGAACTGCATTTAGTTACCTGGCAGCTTCATTCTACCAGAAGGCAGATTCTTAGCCAAAATGTAAGAAGGAAAAATAAATTCTGAAGTAAAAAAAATCCACCAACTAAAAACTCATACACTCTAGTCCTAGAGGAACACCTTACAGGCTAATCAAAGCTTTCTTACCCTTACTCTGCCCCCAATTCTAACTATATCTGTTTTCAAGACAGGCACTGCTATGCAAAGGTACACTGACAACAAACTAGGAGTAGGATGACAATCTGACTGCCAGGATGATTTAGAAAGTAACTAAAAGCACACTTGAATACTCAAGAAACAGATGTCTGGGGGTATCTGGTATAAAGACAAACAAATCATGTATGCATCCCAAAATGCTTATGACAATGCTTGTTGTTGATAAGGTTGACACTGAGTAAACATAAAGGACTCGTTATGCTCATAATTATGGCATTTTTCTATTTAAGAATATGAAAAATATAAACCATAACTTTTAGAAAAATTCCTATCTAAAATTACTTAAGTAAAGTTTTACTTTCCAAAAAAGGGTGAATCTTAACAACTTGGAAAACTTGGCTGTCCAGAACAACTGATTCTCTGAGGACTGCGGTTAATTGTAATTTTTATCTTATCTTTTACCTGTTTCAAAAATTCTATTACTACTTATACCAACACCTCATAAATTCTTAACGTTAATAGTGTTTGGACTGAGAGGGCAGTATTTCAATGACTGCACATTAGAATCACCTGGGCATTTTGTTTGTTTGTTTGTTTAGAGTCAGAATCTCACTCTGTTGCCCAGGATGTAGGGCAGTGACACGATCACTGCTCACTGCAGCCTTGGCGTTCTGAGCTCAGGCAATCCTTCCACCTCAGCTTCCAGAATAGCTGGGACTACTGGTGCATGCCACCATGCCCAGCTAATTTTTTTATTTTTGTAGAAATGAGGTTTTGCTGTGTTATCTAGGCTGGTCTCAAGCTCCTAGGTTCAAGCAACCCTCCCAGTCTCCCAATGTGCTGGGACTACAAGTGTGAGTCACTGCATTCGGCCTTATAGCTGGGAACTTTTAAAAACACTACTATTCAAGCTCTCCAAGCAGGAATTCCGGTTTAATCTGTCAAGATATAGCCTGGGCATCAGAATTTCTAAAGCTGTCCAGAAGAGTAGGGCTGGAAACCATTTAGACAAATAGTTTTCTTCATGGCATCTGCAGGAATCTTTATGAGGGATATAGTAAGCAGCATTTGCTAAATTTGTGTCCAAAACTTTTTCCCCATGGAGCATCTTACAACACTAATTTAGGTAATTCTTCAGCTGAAAATCAAGGTAAATATTAAGTTTGGAATCAAGATGTATTACTTTTCAAACTTTATAAAAAGCTCTAATGTGTTTAGGAGCAGAGGAGGTGAGAAAAGAAAGAATAACTTACTTTCATGGTGGTATCATATTTTATTACATTAAAAAATTCCAAATGCAAGATTTTAATTTTAACTAAAAATTTCATAGTTTATTTAAATGTTTATATTAAGCCTGTGACTCAAAAGCATTATGCTGTGAAAGCTAATTCCAAAGATAAATTCATACTGCCCTCTAATGGTTCAAGATATTTTCACCTGTACTCTACCAGAAAGATGTACAGTCTTATTATCTTATAAATGTGGGAATTATATTAAATACCAAAAAAGAAAAATAAAATTTCAATTTTGGATATAACTGAGCTCAAAAAATTAACTATGACTGCTATATACAAGATCAAGACTCTTAATTATCAAGCCTTTTTCAAACTACCATACTTGCCTATGCATGTATAAATCAAGACAAAAATATACACTTCCTCTGTGCACTCTGTAATAACCATTTCTGATTTAGCTTCTTAAGTCTGTAGCAACTGCTTTCAAACTTAAATGCTCATATCCCACAAAAGAATTCTGAAAATTATACGTATTCTTGCATATTTTATTACAGCTAAAATTTTAACTAGTATCAAAATGTTTTTCATTAGAAGCTTAAGAGCTTGCAAAGAATGTAGTTTCTGATTGTAAATGTTTATATTTTAAAATAAAACTGTTATGTCACTCCTTTAAATGTATCCCAAGAAATCTAAATAACATAGCAAGTGGATATCTATCCTAATCAACTTCAAATATATATAAACTGTTAGGTATACCAGAAATTTTACATCATTGTTTTTTGTCTTATTTACCTTGCATTTTATTCTACTCTCTCCACAGAATTTTAACCTAACGTGATACCTTATAGTCTTTAATTGTTCATCCTACCATAATTCTATACATTAAAAAATGCATATTAATTCAAATTTATAGGAGTATGTATTTCCTGCAACTATAAGCATGTAAGTTAAAAAATATTTTATATGACTGGTCATGGCGGCTCACATTTGTAATCTCAGAACGTTGGGAAGCCAAGACAGAAGGATTGCTTGAGGTCAGAAGTTTGAGACCAGCCTGGGCAAACATAGCAAGATCCCATCTCTACAAAAAAAATTTTTTTAATTTTGTACAATGAGCCATTATTGCAAGTATTATTAGAGTTAATGGAACAATATAAATATTACAAATTTGATAATTTTTAAACTAAAAGTAAAATATTAATGGGCATCAATCTCAGTGAAATGGATAGGTCTTGTTTTCTTTGAGACAGGATCCCACTCTGTCGCCCGACTAGAGTGCAGTGGCACAACTGATCATGGCTCACCACAGCCTCAGCCTCCCTAGGCTCAGGTGATCCTTCTGCCTTAGCCTCCGAAGTAGCTGGGACTATAGGTGTGTGCCACCAGTCCAGCTTATTTTATTTTTATTTTTTCTAGAGACAAGGCCTTGCTATGTTGCCTAGGCTGGGGTCTGAACTCCTGGACTCAAGCAATCCTCACATTTGGCCACCTAAAATACTGGGATTACAGGTATGAGCCACCACGGCTGGCCCGTTTGTTTGTATATAGTTTATATTGATATATCCAAAAAGGGATATTTCTTACTGCTAAAATGAGATCAGTTCTCAATTCTTATTTCAGTTTTTCTAGCTGTAATCATTGAGAAACATTATTCACATCAAGAAGTAAATCACCTCTGAGTTTTGCTATAACAAGTTCGCTCAGTTTGTGTGTGCGTGCGTGTGTGTGTGTGTGTGTGTGTGTGTCAAAACTTACATTGTAATCTACCATCAGAAGTGATCTATAATGATGTGGTTAACTGATGACTTGATTAGGTCTTCTTTCAATTTGTGAAATCAAAGAACTAAAAACTACCTGACTTGCAATAGGATGTGTTATACATTCACTACAATTACTCAGTTTCGCAATTTCTGGGAAGTATTCCAAACAGTATTACTTTGACTTATCAAATGATTATCAATTAGACCTGTTGTTCTTTCACTTAACAGTTTACTTTGATACACTCAGAAAGGACAGAAAATATTAAAATATTGTTAATTTCTATAATCTTCTGTTGTTCATGAAATGTTTTTATCTTATAGTGCAGCACTTCAAATAAATGTTTACGCAAACCTTAGAGCAACAGACTTAGTTCATTTAATTTATGGTAGACACCACTGTCAACCAATTGCCAAATCAGGGTATCAAAAAAATGTCTGCCTTTGTTTCTCAAGTCAAATACATTTGAGGCTTAAAAAATATATTTTTTTAATCTGTCTCATAAAGCAAGACCCAAATATATGCTATATGCAAGAGACATACCAAACACAGAAAAGGCTAAAAATAAAAAAAAGAGAAAGTTATACCAGGCTAATGGAAACAAAAAAAGCAATAATTGTTACCCTGATATCACACAGTAGAATTTACTCTTATTTGTTTATTTATTTATTTATTTTGAGTCGGAGTCTCACTCTGTCGCCCAGGCTGGAGTGCCATGGCACGCTCACAGCCAAATCAGCATCGACCTGCTGGGTTCCAGTGATCCTTCTGCCTCAGCCTTCCAAGTAGCCAGAACTACAGGCTGGTCTGGAACCGGCCCAGGCTGGTCTAGAACCAGCAGGCTCAGGCAATCCACTCACCTCGGCTTCCCAAAGTGCTAGGATTACAGGCTGAGCCACCAAGCCCAGCCTAGACAGTAGAATTCAAGCAAAAAGATATTAACGGAAGAACATTTTTAATGCTAAAATCTGTAATTTTCAAGTAACATATATCAGTTGTAAATATCTACGCACCAAATAATGCAGTAACTCCCTTTGTAAAGCAAAAACTACAGAAGATGCCAAGAGATATGAATAAAAGCACACAAATACTGAAACATTTTAACACACTACTCTCAGTACAAGGCAGATCAAGAGGCCAGGAAAAAAAGGACATAAAAGACCAAAGTAACAAAATCTCATGGAAGAGCTTAACTGTGTGTATACATATTTGTGTGTATACATATTTGTGTGTATCAAACTTCATATGTTTCATACTTCTTTTCAAGTACATATGCCATATCCACATTGATCCTACATTAGATCTCAAGAAAGTATGAGTTAAGTGCTACAAAGTAGAAAAATTACAATCTTGAATCAAAATACAATAAACCAGAAAATAGTAACAAAATTTTAAAAAGCAAACAGCTCTACCTGGAAATTAAACCCTTCACAAAGTCATTATTACATGAAAGGAAAAATACAAATTAGAAAAAGCAATTCTGAAAAAAAATAATATTGAAAATACTACATATCATAATCACAGTACACATGTAAAACAATAGAGGAAAATTTGTAGCCTTCAACAGTTACAATAAAAATAAAAGCATTAAAAAAATGAATGCAATTCAACCCAAATTTGTTTTTCTTTTTTTAAGAGATTGGTTCTTGTTCTGTCACCCAGGCTGGAGTACACTGGTCTGATCATAGCTCACTGAAGACTTGATCTCCTGGGCTCAAGCAATCCTCCTACCTCAATCTCCCAAAGTACTAGCCACATGGTTTATTTTCTAACTAGATTTTACAATGTTGAGTCATCCTATACAAAAAAAAAAGTCTTTTCACTCATTGGAGTACACTTTTGTCTTTTAGGAATACTCTAAAGCTTTCTTCATGAATTTCTGAACATATCTTGATGAGTTTATCCTTCAGTATTTTACCTTCTTTGTTATCATAAATGAAGTTTTCTCTGCCATTATATACTGATTATTGTTTGTGTATTTGAAGACTACTGATTCCAGACGTTAATTTTACCTTATGCTACCTGACCAAACTATTTTATTTTTTTAATGATTTTCTCTATCTTAGTTCTCTAACTTGATCTCTCTCCTCTAAATACACCAGCTAATAGAACAACGCTGAATATTTTTGGAGATAGTATGCCTTATTCCTGATCTTACTGTTAAATAAATTAAGTACCCCTAATGCACTTTCAAGGCATCTGTGGTTAACTGCCATTACAGCATTTATCATTCTAATTTATAATTGTCTGTCCTTCCCCACAAGGCTATGAGCTCAAGGGTATGGGCAGCATCTTACTCATCTTTGTGTCTACCAGCACCTCGCTTCTCAAGAACTGCTGATTGATTCATTCCATACATCAGTGTCAATCAATCAGTAAATAAATATATTCGTAGTGTCAATGAATTGGAGGAAAAATAAATGTGTCCCCAGACAAGAATCTACAGTTGAGACACAGTGTTACAACTGGCAGGTCCACTTCACACCCATTTGGATGGCCGTTATCAAAACAAAAACAAAGAAACAGAAAACAGATGTTGGCAAGATGTGGAGAAGTTGGACCTGTTACACATTCCCAAATTTGGATTTTATTCTACAAAGCAGTTATTTCCCTACAAGATGCAGGAACGGTTTTGTTATAGCACATAATCCCCACACCTTAACAACTAAGGGCTGCACTAAACATCAGTTTCTCTACTCTTGCTTTAAGGCACGTCTTACATGTTACCCCCTGTACTGACTTTTGTCACTTCTATCTTTCTTCACCTCTCTGCTGCTTCTACATCTGGTTATTTAGCCCATTCCTGTCTTTAACCCCTCTCCTAAGCCATGCCAAACACTTTAAGGCTCCATGATTCCTTTAGCTGACTAAACATGCTTCTATTAAACAATCTGAAACTAAAACTGCAGAGAGGGAAACTGCCTCTAACACCCCTGACAGTGTCCTTATTCACTCCTGCGAGTTGCTAGAGCTGCAAAGAGGCTCTCTCCTACTCATCAGGTGACATCAAGGAGAAAATGTTCCTTGGAAGCCAAAGTTAGAACTATTTACAAGGTACATTATTTACTGTCAGTAAAATGAATGTTTAAGGGCTATCTTGGAAATGTTAACATCATTCATCTCAATATTTCTACGAGAAAATACATTCTAAGTTTCCAGTAACCAACAAACAAACTTTGGAACACGGCCTATTTTGATGATTACCCAGAACTTATTAGACACAATATTACATTTCCAAGAAATCCTACTACTGCAGAAATATCTATAAACATGTAACATAAACTCTCATTAATAGTCATAGCAGGCCAAGCGCGATGGCTCATTCCTATAATCCCAGCACTTTGGGAGGCCAAGGTGAGAGGACTGCCTAAGCTCAGGGGTTCAAGACCAGTCTGGGCAACTTGGCGAGATCTCATCTCTACAATAAGTTTTAAAAAAAAATTAGCCGGGTGTGGTGGCACGTGCCTATGGTTCCAGGTACTTGGAAGGCTGAGATGGAAAGATCGCCTGAGCCAAGCAGGTCGAGGCTGCAGTGGCTGTAAGTGTGCCATTGAACTCCAGCCTGGGCAACAGAGTGAGAATCCAACTCAAAAAAAAAAAAAAATAGGCTGGGTTCGGTGGCTCAGCCTGTAATGCCAGTACTTTGGGAGACTGAGGTGAGTGGATTGCCTGAGCCCGTGGATTTGAGACCAGCCCCAGCAACTTGATGAGACCTCGTCTCTACAATAAATCAAAAATTAGTCAGGTGTGGTAGCACATGCCTGCAGCTCCAGTCACATGGAAGGTTGAGGCGGAAGGATCTGTCTGAGCCCAGCAGGTCAAGGTTGGGGTGGCCGTGGGTATGCCACTGTACTCCAGCCTAGGCGACAGAGTGAGACTCCAACTTAAAAAAAAAAAATTGTCACAGCACTATTGCTTTAAAAACTATACTCAAATTTGTTTCTAAATCCAATTAACATTAAAAAGTTCATAAAACCTTCACTAAAAACCAGTGGTTAAAGAAAATGCATAAAAAGTGATTGACAATGTAAGGAGAAACATATGGTGGATAACAATGTTTTTCGAAAGGAACCCACCCAAGCAAAGCAGGAAAAAAAAACTTCTGAATTTCTCAAATGTGTCCCAGCTATCACTAACAACCTATATAAATTTTCTGTGTAGAATTCTGAAAACTGAAAGCCCACTCATCTACATGTCATGATACATTAAGAGGAGCTTTACAAGCTGCACTGTCATTTTGTCCAGATTTTTTTTGAAACACAAGTAAATAGCACTGCTAAGCAAGATTCTGCTCAACTGATCAACAAAAACAAAAGATATATGTGAGACAGTATTGCATCAAACACGTAAAAAGTAAACTAAATATTGTGGTTTGTTTTCCAAAGCTTGAACAACAGATTAATAAAATTAGCCTCAAATAAAGGAAGAGAGAATGCTGTTTATTTCTCCTAATGGAGACAAAAATTGTTAATTTTTAGCAATTTTATGAACTTTTTAATGTTAATTGGATTTAGAAACAAATTTAAGTATAGTTTTTAAAGCAAATTTTAGCAACTTTAGCACTAGAAAGTTACATCCGTTCTTGTAAAAAAGAAATTACGAACTCAGCACTAATCAGATTTAAGTCATGGCTATTTTTTCCTAAAGAACCAAAATAAACTTGAGAAGGAAAAAACTTCGTTTTTCTTTTTGTCACTACTTTCCTTATATTCAGTTTTGTGAATAATGGTGAATAACACTTAAACTGTTAACATAAGAATTTTTAAAGGCTCTAAATAACTTTTTTTTTTTTTTTTTTTGAGTTGGAGTCTCACTCTGTCGCCCAGACTGGAGTGCAGTAGCCCGGCCACCGCAGCCTCGACCTGCTGGGCTCCAGCGATCCTTCCGCCTCAGCCTTCCAAGTAGCTGGAAATACAGGCACGCGCTACCACACCTGGCTAATTTTTTGATTTATTGTAGAGATGAGGTCTCACCAAGTTGCCCAGGCAGGTCTCGAACCCGCGGACTCAGGCAATCCACTCACCTCAGCCTCCCAAGGCACAGGATTACAGGCTGAGCCACCAAGCCCAGCTATTAACATTTTTTTAAAAGCAGCCAAATAAAAGTCAAACACAGTCAACCCGAAACTAAAGAATTTTTTTTTTAATTTAAGAATTGGCTTTGTTTACTTCCGCTTTTGTTTTTGTGTAATGGAATATGAAAAATGTTTAACTTATGTGACATAAAAATTTTGTATTTAGTAAACAATCAGATATTTTAAACAATCTCTAATCCAAAATTAAGTAGTGAGCCTTGAGCCTGCCTGGCTGCTTCTAAGAGCAGAACAAAGGGGCCTGGAGTCCTGAACTTCTAGCATAGGAAATTTACTACCAAGTTATTAGAATTTGAATACTAACTCAATGGCCAAAAAACATAGACTATTCCTTAGGGATGAAAGCAAGAAAGCTGAAAGACCAAAGATAAAATAAATGGCATTCAAGTTAGGACAAGGCAGAAGAGCTAAGTGTATAAAATGCCAAATACAATCACATAAAAGCTACAGATTTTCCAAAGCTCGTGTTTAAACGCTGAGTTAATAACTCCTGACATGCACAGTTTTCCAAGAAACGATTTTCTGGGCAACAGTGGCAGTATTATTCCATGGTCAACTAAATTTCAATAATGGCTAAAAATATCCATTTGCAATACAAAATCAGTCATTCCTTCTAGAAAGCATATACCCAGATATAATAATGAAATCACAGCCTGATTTATTTTTCAGATTTTTAAGAATCTTTCAAAATAATTTCCAGTGCAAATACACTGATATTTAGATTCTTTTCTAAGGAACTAAAAGCACTAGTCAAGTAAGGTAATGGGCCATATGTGGTCACTGAATTACTTCATTAAAGTCTGAAAATAACACTAAAAGGAAGCACTAATTCTCCCCAACTTACAGATGAGTTAACTGAGAATTAGAAGGCTGAGTAACCTGCTCAAATCCACACAGCTGTGATTCCAACTCCAGAGTCTGTACTACTAAACTATATTACCTAAAATATAATAAAAACTAACAATTATAATAACAATTATTGTACAAAGGCAGAAGCTAAGCAATTAACAGGCCTATCATTTCATCCTCACAAACACCCTATGAGTAAATATTGTTTAAGCCCCTCAGTAAAACATTTAAAATGTTTTTGTCCAAATGTTTGAGAAGCAAAATCTGACACCTCCTTAAAAATATTTTTAGCTCCAAAAAAGGGGAGTATTACAAAATATATTTTTGAAATCAACTTTATTGAGGTACAACATACATATAATGAAGTATGCTAATGTTAGGTTCATAGTTTGTTGAATTTTGACACACACCTGCATTAATAATCACCAAAATTAAGACATAGAACATTTCTATCACCCCCAAAAAGTTTTCTTGTATAAGAAATCCGCACCCCAGATCTAAGCAATCAAGGAACTTCTTTCTGTCACTATATGCCTATTCTAGAATTCCACAAAAATAGAATCTTATCGTATATAATCATGTATCTGGATTCTTTCACTCAGCAGAATGTTTTTGAGTTATCATATTGTTGCATGGATCAGGAGTTTTACTGAATACTAATCCAAGTCATGGTTAATTAACTAATTAATTTTTGTCTATGGTGTGATGTAAAAGTTGAGGATTTTTTTTCCTGTCTGAAAATCCAATTATTTGACCACTATGTGTTGGAAAGAATATCCCTTCCCCATTAGCACCTTTATTAAAATGAACTAAGAAAGAATTGCACTGACCATATATAGATGAATCTATTTCTTACCTCCATATTCCAGAGATCACCAAATGTCTGTAAAGGGCCAGATAGCAAAATATTTTGGGCTTTGCAAGCCACATGATCTCTATCACACTGACTCAACTCTGCTGTCATAGCACGAAAGCAGCTATAGGCAGAACATAAACAAGTGATTATGGCTGTGTTCCAATAAAACCTTATTGACACTAGACTAAAACTTTGGTTTTATGTACCTTTCATGTGTTATGAAGTGTCATTCTTCTTTTGATGATTTTGCAACCATTTAAAAATGTAAAAACCACTCTTAGCTTGCTGGCCATATAAAAACAGGCAAGCCAGATTTGGTGCATGGGACAGTTTGCCAACCTCTGTTCTATTCTGTTCCACTGATCCTATGTCAATATTCCACTGTCATGATTATTGTAGCTCTACAGCAAATCCTGAAGTCAGGTTGTGTGAGCCCTCCAACTTTGTTCTTTTTCTTTTTTGAGTTGGTGTCTCACTCCGTCGCCCAGACTGGAGTGCAGTGGCCGCTTCCGGCCACCGCAGCCTCAACCTGCTGGGCTCCAGTGATCCTTCCACTAATTTTTTTGATTTATTGTAGAGATGAGGTTTCGCCTGCCCAGGCGGGTCTCGAACCTACGGGCTCAGGCAATCCACTCACCTCAGCCTCCCAAGGCGCGGGATTACAGGCTGAGCCACCGAGCCCTGCTTGTTCTTTGTTTTCAAAATTACTTTTGGTTATTGGCAGGTCCCTTGCCATCTCCACACAAATGTCAGCATTACCTTATTAATTTTACCCCCCAAAGTTGTAAGGATTTTGACTGGGACTGCATTGCACCTTCACATTAACTTTGGAAGAATTGACATCTTCATAATATTGAATTTAATATTTTACAGCTTTCCATATACAGGCTGAGCACGTTTTGTTAAACTTATCCCTGAGTATTCAGTGTTTTTATGCTATTTTAATTCTCTAATTATTCAATATTAAGTAGAAATACCACTGATGTTTTTGTATCCTGATCCTGAGACCTTGCTAAACTCACTTATTCTAATAGTTTTTTAGTTTCGATCTCCTAGAATTTTCTACATACAGAATCATGATGTAAATATAGCATCTTCTTTTCCAAATTTCCCATTTTTTTATTCTTCTTCTTGCACTTTCTAGAACTTAAGTATAATGTTGAACAAAAGTATTAACATTGCCTTCTTCCTGAGCTTATCAGTATTCAGTCTTTCACCATAAAAAATAATGTTATCCTTTATCAGATTAAGAAAGTTCTCCGCTGGGCGTGGTGGCTCATGCCTATAATCCCAGCACTTTGGGAGACTGAGGTGAGAGGACTGCCTGAGCCCATGGGTTGAGACCAGCCTTTTGGGTAACTTGGCAAGACCTCATCTCTACAATAAATCAAAAACAGCCAGGTGTGGTGACGCATGCCTGTAGTTCCAGCTACTTAGAAGGCTGAGGCGAAAGAAACACCTGAGCCAGCAGGTCGTGAGAGTGCCACTGCAATCCAGCCTGGGCAACAAGAATGAGACTCCAAAAAAAAAAAAAAAAAGTTCTCTTCCATTCTTAGCTTGCTGGGATTATAACATGAATGAGTGCTGACTTTTGTCAATGCTTTTTCTGCATCTAAGGAAGTGCTTAATATGGCTGTTCTCCTTTATTTTATTACTTTGGTTAATTACTTTGATTATTGAATACTAAATCAGTCGTGCTTTCCTAGAATAAGCTCTATTTAATCATGACGTAATATGTTACTTAAATTTTGCTGAATTTAATTTGCTAATAAGTTGTTAAGGATTTTTATACATGTGATCATGAAGGGATTCTGAGTTTAAGTCTATATATCCTCATCCTTGCTTTGGTAATCTGTTCAAATTCTCTTCTCTCGCTTATGGGAGTTTTCAAGAGACAATTTTTTAAAATGTGTCTTTGTTATGAACTTAGATTTATTTCCCCCAAATAAAAAACGCCCCTAATCTAACAATGTTTTTAAAAAGGAGAAAATATTTAAAATGTTATCATGTAGTCTTTCAGTTCTATATCTACTCTATAAAGTGATATCTGAGAGGTTCAGAAGTTATGGAAACTTTGAGAAAAATTGTTTGCGGTGTTTATACTTAGAACTCTGCTAAGTTTTTGTTTGACCCACATAGGATTAACCTGCTTACTCTGCTTCTGCAACCCCTGCTGGCACAGAGTGAGTGTAAAAGCCCCTCCAGTGGGGAACTTTGTATTAATTTTGCTTCTGGTAAACATGTTTTCGCGGGCTCGGACCCCCTCAAGTAAACAGGTTTTATGAGCACCTCTGGTATCTAACATTCCAGATGG
>CAUYQG010092834.1:0-17084 GCA_963574415.1 Tarsius wallacei
TTATGCTCCTATATTTTCTTAACTATTCCTAATACCATTATATATTTCTTATCTTATTATTTTATCTTATCTTACTATTTTAATATTCTAACTTCTATCTTTATCAAACTACTTATTTAACCCTAAAATATCTTAATCTACTTGTTGTCTCAATCAGTTGTTTTCCACCAGCTCCCAGCTGGCTGCCTGTTGTTTACGAGAAAGAGGTCGACTCGGCTGGAGGCCTGTTGTTTATGAGAAGTTGACACAGCAGGAGGCCTGTTGTTTATGAGAAGTTGACTTGTTTTTCTCGGCCTTCTGCTGTTACTGTAAAACATTTTTACACACCCTAAGGGGCACCCTTTTTGCTACCATCTCACCTCCATTATGCTTATGTATAATTTCTTGCTGTCAAATGCCATCATCCATCTGTGCATTTATTATCTCAATTAAAGAAGGAACATTCTCAAAGCCTATGCATGCAATCCTTTAAAGTCAGGGAAGTTCCGACAAACAGGATCCGTGGGGCTTTGCCTCTGTCATGGCCGCATTTGGCTGGAGCCTTTCTCACAGCTGGCATTTTTCCTGTTTTGAGGTCCCTTTTACCCTACTCTTCTTAGGGATTGCAGCTCCCGGCAATCAGTGACTTGAGTTTTTCACCTCTCTATTCATTCTGGGAATGACCTCAAAAGAGTACAGCAAGCATTGATTTTGAGTTTACAAATACATTTTAACACAAGTGAATTTGCAAATACAGAATCTGTACATAAAGAAGATTGACCACATACAGATAAATTCGGTATAAATCTAGAGATAGAGAAGTAGATGTGTGTGTATAAATAAATAATTTTAAGGTCTGATATATATTTTTAGTTGAGAAGTGTGTGATGTAAGGTACGTGAGAAGTACACACGGAAAGGGGGTGCAGAGTAGGAAGGCACACTGTCTCTGTGGCAATCAGAATTATGCTGGTTTCAGATAAGACACACTATTTAAGGCATACTTTGGAGATAAACAAGAGTAGGCTTTATGGATGAGGAAAAAGCCTATGCAAAGACCTAGGCAAGAGACACTATAAACCATTCTTGGAATAGCAGACTGTGACAAAGGAAAAAGGTGAAAGAGAAAAGATTAGCTGAATTCTGAGTTGTCTGTCACAACAATAAATATAGAGTATAGAGTATGCAGTATAGAGAAGGACATGCTCCAATTTGAACTTTGGGAAGATAGCTTCCACAATAATGTGAAGATTGGATTGATGGGGAAAGAGGCTAGAGATAGGAATTCTATACAGGAGAAATTCTTAGAAAACAAGTGATATGAAGTAGAGCTAAGACCACAAGAATGGAATGCAACAGAAACTCTGAGGAGAATTAACTATTAAAAAATGGGAAGAGGGAAAGATTAGGGGATAACCAGATTTCATTTTTACTGTTGAAACCTCTAACATGGCCTCGGAAAGCAGTTGTCAGTTCTTATTAAAGACCATGAGTTTGGTTTTATAAATGCTGAGATGGAGGTACTCATTACTGGGAGTCATGAGTTATAAGATCAGATTTTGAACGTCAAAAATATTTTGTCTTATTATACACAATAGCATGCATGTGTATATGTGTTCTAGAAAACAGTGTAGATAGATGAACACAGTTGAAAAATCATATTTTATATGTCCATATATATGTAAGATTTATTGCTTATCTGGCCTACAGATGAATATAACTCATATATTTCTATATTCATAGCTTTCCAGCTATCTAAAGCATGAATGCAGGTGACCTAATATTATGTCACACCATTAAGTCCATGCCTGATCACATAATATCAATAGTTTCAAATAAGTATCTAATAGTAATCCTCAGCAGGAAGTCTTATCTACATGTTTCTTTATATTTTTAGATTTACAGAAAAATTAAAAATAATTATAGCCTAATTAAAATTGTATAAGCAGCACATAGGCCAGCTCCTTGTTAAAAGTAATCTGCTCTCACTATAAATACAGTCTTTGGGTATATCACCATCTGAATTATGTTTCATGGGCCTACCAAATTAATTAATTATGCCTTTGCTTTTTAAAGGCTTCTTTTAGCCTGCCATTTTTGGTTTTAAATAACAGTTTAGGCACAAGAAAATTCAAGTAAAATAAATATAAGTGTCAACCCCAACAAATAAGCAAGCAGGCGAGCATCACATAACTCTGTCTTCCCCCACCACCACCAAAGACAATGAATTCTATAATATGTGATCTCTTACAAGTCCAAACTGCATAAGCCATTTACAAAGAATGTGTCCTGTGTCTGCTTATTGGTATGCAAAAAAGAAAATATATACAATTCAAATCATCAGATGATCAATCCCAATGATAGTTAGTAGACAGATCATTCCTGGGACTTCCTTGATTAATGGCTGAAGTAGGAGTTAGATGCTGACATATTCATGGTAGAAATTTTTCATTCTCTTATTCATTCAGCAAATATTTACCAGGCATTACTACATGCCTGGTACTGTTCTAGGAGCTTGGGATACATCAGTGAACAAAAGAGACATGTTTTTGCCTTTGAGGCCCTTATTATACTAAGGAGGCAGATAATAAATAGTAAACATAAAGGCTAAGTAGACAATATAATGTGTTCGAAGGTGGTAAATATCACGGGAAAAAGAAGGAGTCAATGAGAGTAAGGGGTTCAGGGTGCTGAAATATAATTTGCAGATATTAAATAGGGTAGTCGGGGTAAACCTCACTGATAATAAAATATTGAGTTCAAAATAGAAAGAGGAGAGATAGTCAATCGATTTTCTGGTTAGAGAACATTTGAGAAAAGAGAAGAGTTGGAGCAATGGGTCTAAGGTGGGATATTCCTATTTATTGATGAAACAATAGGGAGGTCAATATGGCTGAAACAAAGGAAAGAAAGCTAGAACCAGAGGAGGTTACCAGAGTATTTGGGGGTCTGACAAAATAGTACTCTGCAGACCACCGAAAGGACTTTGACTTTGACACTAAATGAAATTATGTGCCACTGAAGGGTTTTGAGCAGAAGAGAAATATATAGCATACTATTTTTTTTTTTTTGAGTTGAAGTCTCACTCCATCGCTCAGGCTGGAGTGCAGTAGCACGCATGCTCACGGCCACCCCAGTATCGACCCGCTGGGCTCCGACAATCCTTCCACCTCAGCCTTCCTAGTAGCTGGAACTACAGGCGCACGCTACCACGCTAATTTTATTTTTTTTGTAGAGATGAGGTCTCACCAAGTTGCCCAGGCTGGTCTCGAACCCACGGGCTCAGGCAATCCTCTCGCCTCAGCCTCCCAAAGTGCTGGGATTACAGGCTGAGCCACCGAGCCCAGCTAACATACTATTTTTTTTATAGTGAAAAGATATATATTTAGAATTAGCCAGCTGGGCTTGAGGCTAGTACTCCCTTTAAAACAAGACCACTTTTTGTTAAAGCCTAAAGTGATTACATTATATCAACTGATTAAAAACAAAAAAAAAATGTTTTTATAGTAACTATCTGTGAGAAAGAAGACTCAGTCTTTATCTAAAATCTGGGAAGACTCCATGCGTATAAATGAATGAAGGACATAGAAGATAATGTAGCAAGTAGGCCTGATTATAGAAATAGTCAATTTCAAGTTTCCAAGCTGTTCTTGACCAGAATTCAATGTTGAAGTTTTTAGGGTATAAATTCCTTCTAAGAACAGTCCTCTAGATGCTACTGCCAATAGGGTGTCTTGTACCTTTTCCCAAATTATGTTTCTTAGCATACAATATTTGTTTGCTAGTTTTGTGATTTCCTTATCAGGTAGTAAACTTCTAAAGTGATTTTAACAGGTACTCCAAGTGTACTGGTCCAAGTTCCACCATGTAGAGCCCTAATATTTCACAGTATTTTAGTTCAGTGAGCATTTAAGCTTATTAATGCTTATTGGCATTTTAAAACTCCATAGTTTTTCACTGTGCAAAACCACCCAGGGGAGTTGAAAATTGAATATACTTTTTAATTCTCTTTGGAGTCCAAATCCAAATCCTCTTTCTCCTACCCACTGCACTGGGAGTCAATGATCTCAGTCAAAAAGAAGTACTCTTCCTCAGAGGTCCTCTTTTGTGATTGTATTCAGAGAAAGTAAGAATTCAAAAGGGGCCACTGCAAACCACCTTGGTGTGCTGCTTTCATATTTAATTGATGTGTAATAGGAAGTAATGCCCCCAACAGACTTGTTCATGTATTATCCTTAACGCTTGGCTGTGATTTTTTTTTTAATTTGTCATTGAGTTTCTTCCAATCTTCAGTCCCAGATGTACTGGGGTGATCATCACTGTTCGTTCCTCTGATGCCCGGGGGGAGCCAAACTGCCTTATATATATTCTACAATTAAGTCCTGCTTATTGGGAATGGGATACGGCACAGAATATATCCATTGTGTTTTCGCCCCCTGCAGTAGTGATTTCTATTGCATCTTGTGCCTTCATGACCTTTAATTGTCCCAGAAGAAAAGGACTAAGTGAATCAACATGTGTAGAGTCCTTTGAGCTAACATTTAATGAATGAAGAGCTTTGCAATTCCCAGATATAAAGTACCATAAAAGTGGTAACCATTATTATCTTCCTAATAAATGACTTTTCCATTTTCTCTCCCTGGTGTCATTTTTATTCTCAGTTGTTGTTTTTTTTTTTTTTCCCACCTCTGTTGAATTTAGTTTTAAAATGAACAAGAATGTCTGTTGCAGATTTCTTTTTTATTTTTTTACAGATTGGAAAAACACTTGAGTATACTGTTTCTATTAATCAACTACACTTTAGAAGAGACACATAATACTATACTTTCTTTTCTTTATTTTTTTTTCCCACTGACTGCAATTACATTATTTTCTTTTCAACTTCATCCTAGATTATTGACAGCTATATTAACAGAAATCTTCTCTCAAAGAGTTTAAAGATACATTTGCCCTCAATGTATGATCATAAATTTAGCCAAATACTAATTATTATATATAATCACTCAGCACTTTATAAATCCACATTAAAAACAGAAGTTTAAAAGATTAAACAAATAAATGTGTCAGACAATAAAAAGAATAGATTTAAAGTGATTTTGGTTCACTTAAAAATAGTCAAAACTATGTCAAGAAATCTATTGAAATGAGTGCCTTGTGTCTAATTTCTAACAAACAGTGAGTCAAATATGTTTGGTATTCCTGCTAAAATGTTTGGTGGCATATGTAAAATATGCATTATATGTAAAACATTGACATGTGTAAAGAAAGCTATTGCATCTCAAACTTATTTTTTCTAAGTTCAACAAATATGATACGAAAGAAAACATCTTGGCAAACACTTATAGGTATTGTCATATAACTGCTGTGGAAAGGAAAGTACTGTAGAGGAATCTAGTTCAGTGATATTGTATTAGACCCTTTATCTCTCTCTCTCTCTCTTTTTTTTTACTGGAGTCTCACTCAGCTGCCCAGGCTGGAGTGCAGTGGCACACTCACAGCCACCCCAGTGTCGACTTGCTGGGCTCAGGCGATCCTTCTGCCTCAGCCTTCCAAGTAGCCGGAACTATAGGCATACGCTACCATGCCTGGATAACTTTTTAATTTATTGTAGAGATAAGGTCTCCCCAAGTTTCCTAGGCTGTTCTCGAACCCACAGGCTCAGATAATACACTCTCCTTGGCCTCCCAAAGTGCTAGGATTACAGGCTCGAGCCACCACGTCTGGCCCTCTTGTCTCTTCATTATGGCTTTGAGCCTCATGGTGGTTGTCAGAAACTATAGAAGAGAAAACGTATTTACCTCAAGACTCATGGCTGAGATATCTATAACAAAAGATAGATTAATAGGTTTAATATAAACTGTACATGACACAGGAACCTCCACAAATAAAAACTCAAATACCCAGGGAAAACTATATTTTTGTGGACAGAAATATGATTGGAGAACATAAGGGTATGATCTAATGGTAAACAGAGAGGAAGTTATCTTGGCCTGTTTGTTCACGTTGTTCTTTACCTCCCCACGTGACATCTCTTTTCTTTAGGTATGGGGCAGGATACCTGTCACATGAGGGTCTTTAGGGCAGAAGGAAAGGAAACAGTCAGAGAGTGACCTTCCTTAGTCCTATGTTCTGTGTCAGGGAAGAAGGGTTAGGGTAAAGTCAGATCTTCCAGCTTTTGCTGTTTTCTCAAATGCCAAATACAAAGATGTCGTATTTTGGGGTAGGTTTCTGAGCCCCAACTTTGCATATTTTTTCTACTTCTGAGTTTTCGTCTCTACAAGGCACTGCAAAAATTGAAAGCAGGCTAAGAATCTAGTAGAAAAAAACTAAAACCAGATCAAGAATCGTGTATTAAAAAAAGATAATTAGGAAGCTTGATTCTTAATTGGATTTTTTTTTTTTTTTTTTTTTTTGAGTTGGCGTCTCACTCCGTCGCCCAGACTGGAGTGCAGTGGCCGCTTCCGGCCACCGCAGCTTCGACCCGCCGGGCTCCGGCGATCCTTCTGCCTCAGCCTTCCAAGTAGCCGGAACTACAGGCGTACGCTACCACGCCTGGCTGATTTGTTTTTTATTTATTGTAGAGATGAGGTCTCGCCAAGTTGCCCAGGCGGGTCTCAAACCCGCAGGCTCAGGCAATCCACTCACCTCAGCTTCCCAAAGGCCCGGGATTACAGGCTGAGCCACCGAGCCTGGCTAGGAAGCTTGATTCTTAATGGAGGTAGTAACAGTCTCTCCTTGACCAAACTTTAGTGAACCCTGAAACCTTTCTCAACTAGTCCTCAACTTTTGGAACTTCATGTTTTTCTTCATATCACTCAGTTTTAGGATTAATCTTGCTAAGCCAATTTAGAGAGAATCTCCCTCCATCCCTCAGGTGATATCCGTCACTGAGGCTTGCCTTCGGCAAGAATTTTGTTAGGCCTCTTTAACCATTATCTTCCCCCTCTCCCCAGTGTTTCTACCTAGTAATTTTCTATTTATTGACCCTTCCTCTTGCTCCTTGGCTATAAATTCCCAATTATCCATGGTGCATTGGGAATTGAGCCCAGTTCTATAGTAAGTTATCTTTCTGTTTTTATCACTTGGTTACTGTTCAGCTATGGTTTTATTTGACAATTAAATAGAAAGAAAGTTTGGATGAAAAACTTCAAGACTACCACTCATTTGGAGACTTATTTACATTTTGGTGACACTATAACTCTTTGTACATTTTTTGTATGTGTTATATGTTCTTGCTCGTGTTATCATATACTTAAAGTTGCATTTGCATATAGCCCTACATCAAAAACTGGCAGTCACCTCTGATTACACCCTGGTCAGCAGCCTCCTTTGCTGTCCAATTTTCTTCCTACTACTCATGCTGCATTCTCTGATACTGGATTCTTTAAGGATTTTTGCCTGATCTTTCTTGGGGAAGCAGAGGAATAAAATGTAGAGTGAAGAGAGCGTATTGAACCTGTGTCTCAAGCCTGGCACTAACATTACTAGCTATTTGATTGCGGGCAGGTTATATGATCCCTCTATGACTCGGTTTCTTTGCCTGAGAGTAAACAGGAAAAAATATAGTTGGCCCTTCTTATCTGCAGGTTCCGCATCTGTGAATTCAACCAATTGCATATGGAAAAATTTGAAAAGATAAGTAAGTAATAACAATACAGCAAGAAAAACAATACAAATAAAAATACAGTATAACAGCTATTTCCATAGAATTCACACTGTATGAATTTTTATAAATATGTATGTAAATTTTATACAAATACTACACCTTTTTCTTTAAGGCATTTGAATACCTGCAGATTTTGGTACATCTAGGGGTCATGAAACCAATCTCCTGTGGATACCAGATACCAAGGAATGACTGTAATAGTATCTCTACGTTATATTTATTAAGCAATCAGATGACATGATCATTGTAATATCCTTGATGCAGAGAAGCTACTCAATAAATTATTATTATTATTACCATTACTGGTAGTAGCAGTAGTTGCACTATTTTCCAAGATGAGCCTTCCAATTCCTCCATGGAATAACTCTTTCAAACAGTGTCCAAGAACATCTTCAAAGCTCTCTTTGATTAAAAAGATGCAGACATGGATTTTCCTGGTGATCATCATTAATATTTATTAATTTGATAGCCTTTCTGCATTATTTATTTCTACATATATTTCCATAGAAGTGTCATTTGCTTTAGAAACATAGAGAATAAGGTAATTTTGGAAATAATCAACATCTATTAAATAAAACTTGAAATTTATTCAAATCAATTGTTTTTCACTTCGGAATAACATTCTTTGTTTGTTTATTTTCATTTTCTAAGCATTCTGGAGCGATGTGTTTGACTTCTCCACCATCTATTATTTACACCATGTACTATATGTGTTTCATATCTTGAAAGTGATTGCTCACACTTGGGTTTTAGAAGCAGACAACTGAAACACATTATCTCATAAGTCTGTCATGCTTGGCTTTACAAATACCTCTAAACCTAGAAGTTTCTCCTATTCCTTCACTGATCGAATAGAGGAAAAAGGAAATAAGGATAAACTTTTAGATAATCCATTTGGCATCTGGATGGACTTATTTTTGGAAGATGTGACTGTCTATATAAGACATACGTCAACTGGAGTTGGGAGTAATAGTGCAAACTTTACTCTTTGTCTCCTTTAGTTAAGAGGAATTGCATTAATAAAATTAATCTCAGGATCATTACTAAAATTAAAAAACTGGAGAACTACATTTTAACACTCTTACCCAGACAATGGTTAAGCATTAGTACATTAGTAACATTTTTGTGTACAGTTCAGAGAAGAATATTTGAATGCCAAGAAATGGTAAGCACAGTGAATTGCAATTATCAGTCAAATAAAACACAGCTGCCACTGTCTTTGCAAAGAGTTCTCAAATTAAGGAGAGAAAACATTATTATATTAAATGTATTCTGAATTGTCCTTTATAGAATTACAAGCAAAAATTAAATAAACCAATGTATCCATGGTTTAAAAAGACAAGACAATAATGTTCCCCTACTCAATTTGGATGATATCAAGAACAAGAAACCTTAATAAGTGGTATTTGATGATGATCATAGAACTATACACCATAAGCCAAAGCAAAGTAATGACTATGGTCATGAGTAAGATACTGAATTGGGGATGAAGGAAGAACAATGTATAGTAGAGTATGAAGTTAATTCTTCAAGTTCAACAATAGAGTAAACTGACATTAATAGAAGTATGAAATTGATCCTCGTGGCTATACTGAAATGAAATGTTCTATGAAATGTTTGCTATTGTTTTGAAATAAGATAACAATATACATTTAAATAGTATTCTCACCAAAATTGCACTTGAAATCAATTTCACCTTTTTAAATATGATTTAATGATAAGATTCTGAATATTTTATTGAAAAACAATGTTTTCTGTTTGTGGGGTGATTGAGGGTAAAGATTCACACTGTATATATTAAATTTATACTCTTACTTTCTAGCAATGTTATATTGAACATGTTTCTTAACTTCTGTGCTTTGTTTTCTTATAAAATGAAATAACAATGGTACCAATCTTATGGGATGTAGCAAGGATTAATTGGGTTAATATTATGAGTATAAAACACTCAGTACATTGACTATAAACCTGAATATTTTAATGTGGCATGATCTCTCCATTTCAGCCTAGGACACTAAGAAATTGTGAAAACAGACAGGGTCGGGAAGATGGCAGCTGAGCCAGTCTGACTATATGAGTCCCCATGTGAGTGAGTATATGGAAAATTTTGTGTACGTGCTGGTGAGCGAGTGGCTGTAAGAGTGGCTGACTGAGTAAGGGCTAGGGAGCTAGCGGCCAGGGCTTTCTTGGTGCAGCAACTGGTGCCACAGCTGCTGGGCTTGGACCCTAGTGATTCCCGGGACACAGAAGCCGAGCGCCATTTTCTTTTTCTTTCTTTTTTTAAAAAATCAGCAAACCCTCCCTGGGAAGAAAATGCTAGGAGAGACTGTCTATGTGGGGGCTTTTGAGCAAGTGGCCAGGCCCCTGGTGAAACAGCTGGTGCTGCAGCTTCTCTTCTTTGTCCCTGGCTCTTCCCAGGTAGAAGAAGCTGAGCACCATTTTTTTTTTTAATGCACAAAAGCAGAAGGGAGGAAATATTGCCCCGGGCTCTCCCTCACCGGTGCAGCAAGGGAGGGACTGCTGGCTCCTGACTTTGTCTCACCATTTCAACACTTGGCAGGGCACTGGCATCAGGGGCTGCAGAGGGAGTCCAGAGGCAAAGTACCATGGAAGAGGACAAGGAAGGCACCCCACCATCATCTTGAAGGAGCAACAGACCCTCTGGCGGATCAACTACTCAGGGATTGATCATGACCCAGAGGCAATATCCTGAAAGCACAAACTTCAGAGGGACCCGAGAAATGTTGAGTTCCAGGCGCCCCTCCCACCACCCTGATCCAGCCACAGGACAAAGGGTGTGGCCAGAAAAGGACAAGGAAGAACTCCAAAGAGATCAGTAGTGAGTCCAGGGTTGACCCAAATCCCCTCCTTCCCAGCAATCCTCTGAACATCAGACCCACACAGCTGGGCCATGACAGAGAGGGACTAACCCAGGTGGCCCAGGATGTCAGTGGCAATAGGAGAATTACATTCCAGGATAGGCCTGGCTGGGGCACCACCCGCAAGTACATACCTGGGGAAGAGACAATCCCATACCTCCCCACTGGAGGAGATCTCCCTGATTACACAAGAGTGAAAGGAGAGGACTACAGCCCCACCCACTTCCAATGCCCCTCCTCCTTCCCTGATTCAGACACTGAGGAGAAAGTGAAAGAGGTGGCTCTGCAGGAGCGATCTGATTAAAGGAACAATTACAGAATCTGCCACAAGAGGGCAGGTTTTCTTTTTTTAATTTTCAATTTAAAAAATTAAATTTTTTTTACTGTTTGTTAGTTCATCTATTTATTAAATATTTTTCCTTTGTGCATGAATGTGCATGTGAGGGTTTGATCTGCTCCCCTCAAATATTTTCTCTTTTTCTGTTTTTTCTTCTTTTATTTGTCATTTTCTGTTTATGTGTGTATGTGAATGATCAATTTTGTTGTTGTTGGTTTTTTTGTTCTTTTGTTCTTCTGGGGTTTTTTTTATTTTCATTTTTTACAATTTAAGATGTGTGTCAATATATGTGTCAGGGTTCGACCTGAATTCCCCTTTCTCCCCCCCTCTGGTCTTTTGGTTTTTCTTCTTTATCAATTTTATGTTAAACGTGTGTATGTGTTTACTTTTCTTGTTTTTTTTGTTTGTTTGTTTTGTTTCACTTTGTTGTTATTCCAGATTGTTTTGGGGAGTGTGTGTATGTGTGTGTGTGTGTGTGTGTGTGTTCAATTGCTTTTTGCATTGGTTTCTGCTTTGCATCATCATATAGAGTGGTGGTGGAGAGGGGGTATCAGGGAACACATACCACAATAAGTGAACTTTGTAATTTGAAAGTAATTTCTGAATCCTAACACCCCATCCCCTACTGTATTCAAACTTCAAAAACTACAAGACACAGCAATTCTTCCCATCTACCATCCTGTTTCAAAATAGAACAAATCCAGAGCCCAGATCAGGAAAGAATAGAGGACTGATCAAACATCAGAAGAGAAAGCCTCTCCCACTGACAGTGAATAACAGAACTAAAGAGAAAAACAAGAGATCTGTCACAAATGAGGAAAAAACAAAGGAAGACCTCAAGCAATTTCAAGTGCAACAAAAACAAAACTCCTGAAAAATCAAACAGTGGTGTCCAGACAATGGAAGTGACCAAAGACTGGCCTCAGAATATGACAGGGATTAGGGAATGGATGGAAAGAGTGAATAAGACTTAAGAATGATAAGATGCAACACTGAAAGAACTTGTAACAGAGATTTTGGCAATAAAAAATTCCCTCCAGGAAATAAATAACGAGATGACAAGCATGGCAAGCAGAATTAATCTAGCTGAAGAAAGAATCTCAGAACTTGAAGACCAGAATACGTAATTAACCCAATCTGTAAAAAAACACAGAAAGAAGACTCAGAAAGAAAGGACAAAGCCTACAAGATATGTGCGATTATATCAAGAGGCTGAACCTATGCTTGATTGGTATCCCAGAAGAAGAAAGGAAAATGGAGAACAACTTGGAGCAAGTGTCGTAGGAGGTAGTCCAAGAAAACTCTCCCCATCTCACCAAAGATGTGACCAGCCAAGCACAAGAGATACAGAGAAGCCCCCACAAGACATCAAATGAAAAGATCAACCCCTAGACACATAGTAATTTGCCTACACATAGTAGGCACAAAAGAAAAATTCCAAAAGGTGGCAAGAGAAAAAGGTCAAACTACCTACTGGGGAAAACCAATCAGAACAGCAACAGACCTATTAGCAGAAACACTACAAGCAGGAAGGGACTAGAGCCCTACATTCAAAGTCCTCAAAGACAAAGAATTTCAACCAATAATTTCCTATCCAGCCAAGCTCATCCTCACCAGTGATGGAGAATTAAAATCCTTCCCAGACATCCAATCCCTCAGAGATTATGCAGCTACCAGACCAGTTCTACAGGAAACACTTAAAAAGGGTATTAAGCAGCAAAGAAAGAAAAAAAAAGAATGACCACACATTTCCCAAGAGAACAGCAGAGCACAGAATCAACAGAGAATACAGTGCAATAAGAAACTTGAAAACACACACATACATTAACTCCAAAGCCAAAAGAAAACAAGCAAACAAAGAAAAAACTCTATAAGAACCTCTTGACAGCAATAAACAATCACATTTCAATAATCAGCCTGAATGTGAATGGACTAAATGTACCACTGAAAAGATACAGAATGGCAAACTGTATAAGAAACCATGACACAATTATTTGCTACATCCAGGAGACTCATCTCACTATAAGGGATGCAGACAGACTCAAAGTTAAAGAATGGAAAACAAATTTCCAGGCAAATGGATCACCAAAAAAGATAGGAGTTGCAATTTTAATATCAGAAAAAACAACCTTTAAGTTATCAAAAATTTAAAAAGATGTAAAAGACACCACATAAAGATAAAAGGCTCAATCCATCAATAAGAAATATCCATCCTAAACATATATGCACCCAAAACAGGAGCATCAGCATTTATAAAGTAACTACTAAATAAACAACAACAACAAAAAAGATATTGACTCTAACACTATTATAGCAGGGAACTTTAATATCCCACTAACAGCCCTAGATAGATTATCAAGGCAAAAAATCAACAAGGAGATCCAGAACCTAAAATTGACACTAGACCAATAGACTTAATAGATACCTACAGATTATTCCACCCAACAACCACAGAATATACATTCTACTCATCACCACATGGAACATGTTCCAAGATCAATCACATCCTTGGCCATAAATCAAGCATAAATAAATTCCATAAGGTTGAAATCTTGTCATGCACACTCTTAGACCCCAATGGAATAAAAATAAATATCAACACCAACAAAATTTTCCCAAAGCCCACAAAGACATGGACACTAAACAGCATGATGCTGAATAACTACCGGGTCAACACTGAAATCAGACGAGAAATTAAAAGATTCCTGGACACAAATGAAAATGAAGAAACTTCTGACCAAAACCTCTGGGATGCCATGAAATCAGTTCTAAGAGGGAAATTTTTATCTCTTCGAGCACACATCAAGAAAACGAAAGATCACAAGTGGAGAGCTTAACAAATCACCTAAGGGAGCTGGAAAAAGAAGATCACCAAAACCCAACTTCAACAGAAGAATACAAATCACCAAAATAAGAGCCCAAATATGGGATATAGAAGAAAAAAATATCATAGAAAACATTAACAAAACAAAAAACTGGTTCTTTGAAAGAATTAACAAGAATGACCAAGAAAAAGATAGGGCCGGGCTCGGTGGCTTAGCCTGTAATCCCGTGCTTTGGGAGGCCGAGGTGAGTGGATTGCCTGAGCCCGTGGGTTCGAGACCCACCTGGGAAACTTGGTGAGACCTCATCTCTACAATAAATCCAAAAAAAGATCAGCTGGGCATGGTAGCGCATGCCTGTAATTCCAGCTACTCAGAAGGCTGAGGCGGAAGAATCGCAGGAGCCCAGCATGTCGAGGCTGCAGTGACCGGGAGCAGCCACTGCACTCAAGTCTGGGCAACAGAGTGAGATTCCAACTCAAAAAAAAAAAAAAAGGAAAAAAGAGGAAAAAGCCCAAATAAACACAATCAGAAATACAAAAGATAAAATCACAACTGACCCTGAAGAAATACAAAGATTATCAGAGATTGCTATGTACATCTATATGGAAACAAACTTGGTAACCTAAATGAGGACTTTCTGACATCACACAACCTCCCAAGATTGAAACAAGAAGACATTGAGACACTAAATAGGCCAATAACAACTTTAGGAAATTGGCACTGTCATACAAAAACTACCTACAAAAGAAAAGCCCTGGACCAGATGACTTTCCAGCAGAATTCTACAAAACATACAAGGAGGAGCTGATGCCAATCCTTTTGAAAGTATTCCAGGCAATTGAGAAACATGGATTTCTCCCCAAATCATTTTATGAAGCTAACATCATACTGATACCCAAACCAGGTAAAGATCGAACGAAAAAAGAGAACTACAGGTCAATATCCCTTATGAACATAGATGCAAAAATTGTCAACAAGATTCTAGCAATTGGATCCAATAACACCTCTCCAAATCATCCACCATGATCAAATAGGCTTCATCCCCAGGATGCAAGACTGGTTCAACATTTGCAAGACCATAAATATATTTAAATACATTAACAGATGTAAAAACGAGAACCGCATGATTGTCTCATTAGATGCAGAAAATGCTTTTGATAAAATCCCAGCATCGTTTCTTGATAAAAACCCTTAAACACCTAGGTATAGAATGAACATACCTCAAAATAGTGCCATCTGTGATAAACCCACAGCTAAAATATAGCTAAATGAACAGAAACTCGAAACATTTCCCCTAAAAACTGTAATAAGACAAGACTCTCCACTCTCACCCCTCTTGTTCAACATTGTGTTGGACATTTAGACAAGAGAAGGAATGGGCATTTAGACAAGAGAAGGAAATCCAGGGTATACAAATAGGAAAAGAGGAAGTCAAGTTATCCCTCTTTGCTGATGATATGACCCTATACCTTGAAAATCCAAGAGAATCTGTCAAAAACCTGCTTGCACTGATAAAGGACTTTGGCAAAATTTCAGGGTACAAAATAAAGGTGCAAAAAACAGTTGCATTCCTATATACCAAAAAGAAGCAGGCAGAGACTCAAATAAAAAGCACAATCCCATTCACAATAGCCACAAAAAAATGAAATACCTTAGCATCTTCCCAACCAGGGAAATGAAAGACTTTTACAATAAGAACTACAAAACACTGCTCAAAGAAATCCAAGAAGACAAAAACAAATGGAAAAATATTCCATGCTCATGGATAGGAATAATCGACATTGTTAAGATGTCCATCCTACCAAAGGCAATCTACAGATTCCACACAATACCCATTAAGTTACCAATATCATTCTTCTCAGATCTGGAAATGACAATACAGAAATTCATATGGAAACATAATGACCAAGAATAACCAAAACGATCCTTAGCAAAATAAACAAAGGTATCACACTTCCAGATTTCAAACTTTACTATAAGGCTACAGTAACCAAATACAGTCTGGTATTGTTACAAGAACAGGCACATAGACCAATGATACTGGATAGAGATTCTGGAAGCAAAACCTCAATTTCTCAACCAACGCATCTTTGATAAAGCCTCCACCAACAACCACTGGGAAGAGGAGAACCTATTCAGTAAATGGTGCTGGGAAAACTGGCTATCACATGCAGAAGATTGAAACAGGACCCCTATCTATCACTATAAACAAAAATTAACTCTAAATGGATCAAATACCTAAACATGATACCTCAAACTATAAGAATCTTAGAAAACACAGGAGATACCCTTTTGAAAATTGGAACAGGCAACCAATTCCTATTCAGAACTCTAAATGCCCATACCTTAAGGAATAAGATAGATAAGTGGGACCTCATCAAACTCAAGAGCTTCTGTAAAGCAAAAGAAACCATCAAGAGAGCAAGGAGACAGCCCACAGAATGAGAAAAAATATTTACCAACTGTATATCTGACAAAGGCTTAACATCTAGGATCTACAAGGAACTCAAATGCACTGAAAGGAAAAAAAACAGCCCCATTAAAAAGTGGCAAAAGACATGAATAGGCACTTCTCAAAAGAAGATATATGGGTAGCCAGCAGATGCATGAAAAAGTGCTCAGCCTCACTCATCAGAGAAATACAAATCAAAACCACATTGAGATACCACGTAACCACATTAAGAATGGCCATTGTTAATAAAACAAGCAACAACAGATGCTGGAGAGGGTGCAGAGAAAACGGATTGCTTCTACATTGCTGATGGGAATGCAAACTAGTGCAACTTCTTTGGAAGACAGTGTGGTGGTATCTGAAAGAACTAGAAATTGACATTCCTTATGATCCAGCAATTCCCCTATTGGGAATATACCCGGAGAAACTCAAATCATTCTACAAAAAATATACCTGCATAGGTATGCTTGTTGCAGCTCTAGTCACAATAGCAAAAACTTGGAATCAACCATGTTGCCCATCAAAGCTGGACTGGATAAAAAAAAAATGTGGTACATATGCACAATGGAATATTATGCAGCCATAAGGAAGGACAAACATGGACTTTGCAGCAACCTGGATGGATTCAGTGATCTATCACAGAAACAAAGAACAGAGTACCATATGTTCTCACTCATAAGCAGTCCTTGAACAATTATAATACTATAAGAAAGCAACTGGCAGTAGTGGGAAACTGTCAGGGGAGGGGAAGTGGGAATGGCAGTTAAGGGAAACTGCTGGGGAGGGAGGGGCATACCTCATCAACAAGGGTACCTGCATAATCAATGTTTGTATACCTAACCCTGAATTGTACCCCACATCTCTATTTTTAAAAAATTATATTGTACACAGTTAAGTAAACTACTACTTAAATCAACAAAAGAAATTGTGAAAACAAATACTATTTA
>CAUYQG010092835.1:0-20901 GCA_963574415.1 Tarsius wallacei
GTGATACCTGTGGAAATGAAAGAAAGACTGTCTGCCTATGTTATCTTTTTTTTAACCTTTAAATTTTTTATTTTAAAGATGTGGGGTACAATTCAGGGTTAGGCACACAAATTTTCATTATGCAGGTACCCTTGTTGATGAGGTGTGCCCCCCTCCTCTGGCAGTTTCCCTCAACTGTCAATTCCACTCCCCCTCCCCTGGCAGTTTCCCACTACTGCCTATCCCTTTCTTATAGTATTATGATAATTATTCATGGAGTGCTTATGTGTGAGAACATATGGTACTCTGTTCTTTTTTCTGTGATCACTGAGTATGATAGACTCTAAATACATCCAAGTTGCTGTGAAGTAAATATGTTCATCCGTCTTTATGGCTGCAAAATATTCCATAGTGTATATGACCCATATTTTAAAAAAAAATCTAGTCCAACTTTGATAGGCAGCTTGGTTGGTTTTGTGCTGTTGCTATTGTGAGTAGAGCTGCAACAAACATGCATGTGCAGGTATCTTTTTCATAGAATGATTTAAGTTCCTCTGGGTATATTCCCAGTAGGAGGATTGCTGGGTCATATGGAAGGTCAATTTCTAGTTCTGTTAGAAATCGCCTTACTGTCTTCCAAAGAGGTTGCACTAGTTTGCATTCCCACCAGCAGTGTGGAAGCGTTCCTTTTTCTCCACATCCTCACCAGCATCTGTTGTTGTTTGTTTTATTAATGATGACCCTTCTTACTGGGGTTAGGTGGTATCTCAATGTGGTTTTGATTTACATTTCTCTGATGATGAGTGAGGCTGAGCAGTTTTTCATGTGTTTGTTGGTTGCCCGTATATCTTCTTTTGAGAAGTGTATATTCATGTCTTTTGCCCACTTTTTAATGGGGCTGTTTTTTTTTTCTTTTGGCATGTTTGAGTTCCTCGTAGGTCCTAGATGTTAGGCCTTTGTTAGATATACAGTTGGCAAATATTTTTTTCCCATTCGATGGGCTGTCTCCCTGCTCTCTTGATGGTTTCGTTTGCTTTGCAGAAGATTGTCAGTTTGATGAGGTCCCACATTTCTATCTTACCTCTTATGGCATGGGCACTTGGGGTTTTGATCAGGAACTTTGCCAGTTCCAATGTCTATAAGGGTGTCCCCTGCATTTTCTAAGGTTCTTATAGTTTGAGGTTTTATGTTTAGGTCTTTGATCCATTTAGAGTTAATTTTTGTGTATGGTGATAGATAGGGGTCCTGCTTCAATCTTCTGCATATGATCAGCCAATTTTCCCAACACCACTTGCTGAATAGGTTCTCCTCTCCCCAGTGGTTGTTATTGGAGGCTTTGTCAAAGATGAGTTGGTTGAGAAATTGAGGCTTTGCTTCTAGAACCTCTATCCTGTACATTGGTCTATATGCCTGTTCTTGTACCAATACCAGGCTGTTTTGATTACTGTAGCCTTACAGTAAAGTTTGAAGACTAGGAAATATGATATCTCCTGCTTTGTTTCTTTTGCTAAGGATTGTTTTGGCTATTCTCAGTCATTTATGTTTCCATATGAATTTCCGTATTGTCATTTCCAGGTCTGAGAAGAATAATATTGGTAGTTTAATGGGTATTATGTTGAATCTGTAGATTGTCTTTGGTAGTATGGACATCTTAACAATGTTGATTCTTCCTATTCATGAGCATGGAATATTTTTTCATTTATTTGTGTCTTCTTGGATTTCTTTGAGGAGTGTTTTGTAGTTCTCATTGTAAAGGTCTTTCACTTCTCTGGTTAGGAAGATGCTGAGCTATTTCATTATTTTTGTGGCTATTGTGAATTGCCTTTGTTATCAGTGCCACCTTTTCTTTTCCTAGTAAGTCAGGTGGATATTTTTCTATATAGTTTTGTATGTTTTTTATGATGTTCTACTGCCTTCTAATTATTAAAACATCCAGTAAATTGAGTAATATGCACTCAAATATTTAAAACTTGTACCTTAAATCTTTGCATGAAAACAAAACACACACACATACACACCACAAAACAAAACAAAAACAGGAGATAATTAACTACCCGTCTTATACTTGCTTTACATCCTAAATTTCTCCATGTGTCCAATTCTTTTTGAAATGAACAAAAATTTTATTTTACCTGAAGTCTGTGTTGCTTAATGTGAGGAAATCACTTTTCATCTGTTTGAAAAGTGGTCAAATGTGTCTAAAATATAGGTTTAGGAAAGAAAGGGCTTAATCCAATCAGTGTTCACGTCTTAAAGGATAATCTCAAGGAATTCCTTAAATATTTTTATATGATTCTTTGAAGTAGCTGGAGGGAAGTCTAACAAATTAGTAAGACCAGATGTTGAGGGAAGTTTTTGACTGGAGGAAGGTGGTGAGGGCATTCTTATAGTCCTGGCTTAAAATAAATAGTTTGAAACGAGAGTGAAAAGATGCAAAGGGGAGGGATGTTATGATTGTTAAATGGAAGTTTTTCTTTTCTTTTTTTTTTTGAGTTGGAGTCTCACTTCGCTCAGGCTGGAGTGCAATGGCACACCCAGCGTCAACCTGCTGGGCTCTGGTGATCCTTCTGCCTCAGCTTTCCGAGTAGCTGGAACTACAGATGCACGCTACCACACCCAGCTATTTTTTATTTTATTGTAGAGACGAGGTCTCACCAATTTGCCTGGGCTGGTCTCGAACCCGTGGGCTCAGGCAATCCACTCTCCTTGGCCACCGAGCCTGGCCAAATGGAGGTTTTCCAAAAAAAAAAAAAAATTTACCCCATTCTGAAAATTTAAGCAAATAAGTATAGACTAAATAAAGCAGTCTGTAGGGCTTTTTGAAGTAAACTCTAATATACTGCTGTGATGTGAGTATATAAACATATATATACACACACACATATATATATATAAAGTCTATAGGCTTTTTGAAGTACACTCTGATGTACTGCTGTGATATATATTTTCTGGATGCTTTTCTGATTTTTAGAAAAGATTGAGGGAAAATATAGTTTTGCCTAGGAAAGGATTCCCAATTGAACTGTCATGGGGAACAACATATATCTCTCCCCTTCCTCATCAGAAGCATCAATATTACTTGCTCATCTTTTTTTGTATATCCACTATTACATCTAGGAATTTAACTTGATTCTCAGATGTGTGGGGAAAAATTGAGAACCACTTGTCTATAAGAATTGCATCACTGGAGTCTGCAGATGGTAATAATTCCATATGAAGTTTATTCAGGAACACCTTCTTTGTCTTTGAGTACCATTCCTTTATTTTTATTTTTATTTTTTTACTTGCACATTCACAATAGCAAAAACATGGAACCAATCCTGATGCCCATTGAAGGTGGACTGGATGAAGAAAATGTGGTACGTATACATGAAGTAGTATTATGCAGCCATAAAGAAAGACAAAATTATGGACTTTGCAGCACCTTGGGTGAATTTAGAGTCCATCATACTCAGTGACTTATCACAGAAACAAAGAGCTGAATACCACATGTTCTCACTCATGAGTGGGTCCTGAACATTTACCACATTACTACAAAAGAAGAATTGGCAGTAGTGGGACACTGCCAGGGGAGGTGGAAGGGGCACATAATATCACTAAGGATACCTGATCCTAAACCAGGGGAAGTGAGGACCAGCTGGAAGCCCAAACTTCACCTGCACATAGACTGTTTATGTATCTAATCCCAATTTGTACCCCACATTTAACAACAAAATAAAGTTAAAAAAAGAGAGATAGGATCCCCCTTTGTTTCTCAGGCTGGAGTGCAGTGGTGCAATCATAGGTCCCTGCAACCTCGAACTCCTGGTCTCAAGCAATCCTCCATCAGCCTCTTGAGTACCTAGGACAACAGGCACATACCATTGTGCCCAGCTGATTATTGTTGTTGTTATTATTATTATTATTGTTATATTTTTGTAGAGATGGGATCTTGCTATGTTGTCCAGGATAGTTTTAAACTCTTGGCCTGCCTCAAGTGTTCCTCCCATCTGGGCCTCACAAAGTACTGGAATTACAGGCATTAGCCAACATAGTCAGGTGTTGAACATCTTTTTATATGCTGAAAAGATATGAAAAAGAAAAGAACAGAAAAGGTTTATTACTTTAAATATTGTTCTAAATTGTGGCTACTAGGGAAAGGTTTGTAATTATGTGTGAATATTTAAATTAGAAATTTAACTTTTTGTATTGGTTAGGGTAATAGCTAGTGCAGCAAATTAGCCACCAACATTTCAGTGTGTAACTTGGTGAGTTTTCCTGATAATTTGAGACCTAGACTCCTCCTACTTGTGACTCTAACATATCCAAGGGTCTCAAAGTCCTTTGCATGAAGCCAGTGGAAGGGAGAAGACTATGAAGAGAATGCACATCAGAGGTGATACACTAATTACGTTTACCCACATTTCATTAGCAAGATCTTGGCAAATGTAAGGTAGGCTGGTAAATAGAGTGTCTTGCCAGTGTCAATACAGCTTCTCCTATGGATGAATTTTTGTTGGTCAGTTTTCCTTTCTTCTCTGTCATATTATTGTAGAAAAGTAACCTGAAATTAGTCTCTTTCTATCAGCTAGTTGCCAGCCAACCACTGAGTAGACCAACCATGTACCTAGTATCTCCCATCCAAGTTGCATTAATGGCGGCCTGGAAAATAGGAACAACTTTTTTGGGACAACGGGTACATATAAACCTATAAATAGATGGGATCACTACTGTCTCAAATAGAAGCAATACATCAAAGAAACCATCTTTATATTAGATTTTTAATTCATGTAGTGTTGTAATTAGGCTAAGGTACTTAATGATGAGAAAGAGATGACTACTCTTCTTTAGTAGAGGCTGCTAAATGCGTCTCATTCTGGATATCCATAATTATTATTATTGGTAGTAGTAGTAAGAACAACTAATATTTATTAAGTACTTATTGTGTACTAGGGATTAGGCTAACTGCTTTGTAAGCAAAATTTAATCATTCCACTGCTTCTGTGAGGTGTGTACTATCACTGTTGTAATTAGGAACTTTACAAACAATAGAAACAAACTTTGAATAACTTAACTAAGAATATAGTTTACTAGAAATATGTGAGATGGCGCAAATCAAAGGACAAACTAAACAAGTCTCAGACAAGTCAGAGATAAGGGCGGCCTCAGGAATCCAGGTAAAACTAAAGGACAGTTGGAAAGGATCTGCTTCAACTTTCCTTAGCAGGGGTACCACGACGTATGACTGACCATCCCACCAAGAGCCACATGATGAAAGAAGAGTATATCTTTAATGAAAAGTCCAAACTCTGTTACCAGTAAGGTTCATAAACAGCAGAGATAGGGTTTAACATCCAAAGGAATGCCCAGTTTAGTAATAAAACTACAGACTTTGAAGACAGACATATCCTGTGGGAACCCTGGCTCTGGCACTAAGCCTGATGTGCACCATCTTTAAGCCTAAGTCTCCTCGTCTGTAAAAATGGGTAGCGATAACTAGCTGTCAAGAATGTCTCAAGAAAAAAAAAAAGATGTTTTCAAAGGAAGAGGTGAAAACAGAAAGAAAAACCTTAACTTGAAAATATACCTGACTTGCAAAACAGATAAACTGCGCCAGACCCAGCCATGATGTGCATTGTAGATGATCTAAATTCAAACTTTTTAAACTTCAACTCTTTTTCAGGCTCATATATTCTGAATAAGATCACAGACAGGCCAATCTAGCAGTAACCTGCATGGACCTGTGTTCTAAAAATACTGTCATTGACACTTCCAGCAGCTCCCCAATTTACACATTCTGAGAAATCTTGGCCAAGACCGTGTTACAGTTAACTACAGCCATCCTGACCCCTAGAATTGCCCTTCCTCAACTCCCATCTTTTGAGATGCTTCATAGATCAATTTGCTCCTACATGTTAATAAGCGTAACTTTGTGTTCCTGGTGGTCTTTGGATACTAGGTTTTCTCAGCTGGATTTTCAATTGAAATGTGGTCAAATGCTCTTTGTCACAGACTTAACTCAGTAACAGTGTGCACAGTTGAGACCCTTTGAGTCAGTCTCCACCTACTAAAGCCTGCACATGGCTGTGAGGAAAATTTGGCACTGAATTGAGCTTGGATTATTTAGTTGAACCCTTAGGAATGTTAACTTTTTCCTGGGACTTTGGTTCTCTGATCAGATGTGAAATCATTTTCCCTGGTTAGTCTCCCAGAACATTGATTTGCTACTACCATTCAGTCTGCCTGAATGTCTATATACTGCTTATGTCTCTAAGAAGATCATAGGGCAGAAGACAGATACAGATCTGGTAAATTTGTCTCCAAGCAGGTTCCAAGGGCTAATGAGTTTAGAAATTCTCATTGGATTGACATCATTGGGACAAATTGGCCTTGGAACACTTTATTCTTATGTGCATAAAGACATTTTCTTCTGAAGAGATTTCCTCCTCATTCATTAAGTCTGTAGGGAGCTACTGATTGATCTGAGACATGAGCAGGTGATCCTTTTGCTTTTGAACAGTTAGCCAACTTCTCATTGGTTTCTTTGCTAATAAACGTATGCTAATAAACGTATGCTACTTCCTGGAAGAACTTCGACTTATGGATCTACATGCTTGTGTTTGTCTTTTTAAAAGGCATAATTTTACCAACACAACTTTAAATTGCAATGGCTGTTTTGGGGAAATTTTTGTCATAAACGGAAATATTCATTTAAGAGACACTTTAAAATAAGAGAGGAATGAATTAGATTATAAGATTGCTCAAAATCTATGGGAACTCTTTTGCTAATTGATTTATATAAAGCATATATATACATTTAAAATGAACAAAGTCAGGACATTTTAGAAAAAAGTAACTCCTGATTTAAATATTTTATGTTTTTTTTTAAAAACTTTTTTTATTATGGTATTATGGGGTACAGTTAGGGGTTAGGCATACAAAAATGCTTCATTCACGCACCCTTGATGATAAAAGGTGTCTCCCCATCCCCAGACAGATATATATCACCATTAATCCCATCGCCCTCCCCCCCCCCCACAGTTCCCACCACTGTCAGTCATTTTCTTGTGGTAGTACGTTGGATGATCAAGGTCTACTATATGAGTGAGAACATGTGATACTTAGTTTTTTGTTTCTGTGAGAGGTCACTCAGTATTATGGACTCTAGTTCCATCCAGGTTGTTGCGAAATTCATGATTTCGTTCTTTCTTATGGCTGCATAGTATTCCATTGTGTATATGTACCACAAAAAATAGTTTATCTTATGTTTCTTTTCAAATCAAAAATATATTTTTCTATTTCTAATTAACATATTGGAAATTTTATTATTTTTTTGAATTTATAACATTTCTTCCACTTTTAAAATTTACAAATGTCTATCAGTGAAAAATATTTTTTAATAACACGTTTAGTCTGTTAAGATATGTTTCTACTGATTGTTGGAACACCTGATAACTTATAATAAAGCCATGTGGTCTCTTCTGTAGCCAAGGACATTTAGCAGTGAAAGGATTTGCTATTTTCTGTAATAAAAAAAAAAAAAAAAAAAAAAGAAGTCCTTGAAAGCATTTTCATTTTATTTCGCATGGTACTTACTCTATCTGGAAGTCTTTTTATATAGTCCCGGCTCACAGGCTTCTCTTCCTTTCATTTCAGCTGTTTGCATTTCTGACTCATCTATGGCCTCATAAGCACTTTGAGATACAGAAAAAGACTCTTTACATCAGTGTCTCACTCGCTCACCAACCATGAGATTTTAGTCATAGACATGGTATTGTGGAAATCTTAGAGAGTTCAAAAACCTTGCCCTCTTCACTTTTCAATGAGAAAAGGAAAATAGAACATAATCAAATTGATCAAGTCTATGAAATAAGTAAAATAGCAAGCACAACAGTAAAGGCATAAATGAGTTTTCTGCTCCCCCCTTACTAGAGACACTACATTCTCTACAGTAGTTATATGTTTATTGCCATATTTGTGAATTCCTGTGTGATTCTCTTAAATGGTCTCAGGCTCATAAAAGAAAGAAGAAAAGTTTTATTTGTTTGTTATTCTAAAATCTTAAAAATGAATAACTTCTCAAACAGCATGAGTTGGGTTGTGTCTGAGTATTTTCTTAAAGAAACATATTGAATACTATACAGAAAGTGCTGTTTAAGTTATTTAATTTAAAGATAACCAGACACCACATTTGGTTTCTGGGGAGGGCCTGATTTCTTCATTCATAGAGGTCCATCTTCTTGCTGTGACTTCACTTGGTGTGAGGTGGCAGCTCTCTGGGATCTCTTTTGTAAGGGCACTAATTCCATTTATTAAAGCTCAGCCCTTTTGACCTAATCACCTCTCAACAACCCCCATCTCCTCTTACTGTCACACTGATGATTTGGTTTCAACCTATACATTTGGGGGGACAAAAACATTGAGAATATTACAGCGATCAAATTATGACCATTAAAATTGTGGGTATCTAGCTTCATTGACATAATTAACTATATATCTCCAAATAGTTCAAGCTATATGCTGTTGTTGCTTCCTCTGTTGAGTAGACCATAGGAGCCAAAGAAGAAGAAGTCACTGACTCTGACACAATAGCACTGGTGGGAAAATAGCAGGGTGGGGAGAGATCTCTGGATCTTTGTGTAGCCTATTACCGTTACTCTGTTCAGGCCTTCACTTAAATGTTGACTCACAACGGAGCCTGGTCCCAAGGATAGAGTATGAAGTTGATTTCCAGTTTCTGTATCTAACCATTGAGTTATTATCAATGCTTCATAATTCCTGACTGATCATTGTGAGTCCTAATACATTTCTTTATAAGGCAAAACTTGCTTTGTTTGCGTTGGTTTCAAATTATCAATGGAAAATATTGTGTACTCAGCGAGAGGATATTAGTCCTCCAAGAAAGTTCTCCTTCCTTCTCCTGTACAATATATATGGTTTCAGAAATAGTTCTTGGTGCTAGACATACAAATGACTGAGACAATGTGAGTCTGTAATTACAGAAAGCTTACTTTCTAAACAAGTGAATGAAACCAAACAACAAAAAATGATGTTCTGGATAAGGGGCAGGAGCACAGGAAGAAAAATGTGTTATGCCATTTTTTTTTTTTTTGAGTTGGAGTCTCACTCAGTTGCCCAGTCTGGAGTGCAGTGGCCGCTCCCGGCCACTGCAGCCTTTACCTGCTGGGATCCGGTGATCCTTTCGCCTCAGCCTTCCAAGTAGCTGGAATTACAGGCGCGCGCTACCACGCCCGGCTGATTTTTTTGAATCATGTTATATTATATTTATAAATATAATATAAATAAAGATTAAGTATATTTATATATTATGTATTATTTTACATTCAGGGAATGAATATGAGTGTATGTTTGTTACATGGGCATATTGTGTACTTGTGAGGATTGAACTTCAGGTGACTCATTTTTCAGATTTGTTTTCCTTTCCTTTAAAAAAATTTTTTACATTCAATAAATACATGTAGTAGCAGAATTTAATGTCAGGTGTTAAGAATTAGAAATGTTTAATATCAACTTATATAGGTAGATGAGAAGAGAGATGCACTTTCTCTTAGCTACCCTTAGTTTCAATGATAACTTACAGAATCTGTCCAGAGCATATGAAGAAGCAGAAATCCTAGGTGCAATTAAAGAGCTTGAAAATAATCAGTTCTGGAATTCTTTTGAACTTGGGGATTGCTTCGTGGGCAAGGGTAATTAGAAATCTGGGAATTGAAAACTGACTACTTCCTATTACTTCACTGAAAAGGCACAAGAAATTTATGATAATACCAAGCATCAAAAGACAAGGGTTTCCATTGAGGTATGTTTTTAATGTTAGAAAAAAATTAAAAATACCTTAAAATGAACATTTTAATGCATCCAATGATATTTATGAGATATTACAGTAATGTAATTTTTAACACATACTTTCTTTGACCATTTATTTGAATTAAAGTAGCTTAAAATCTAGTTGCCATTTTCATAAACATTAAAATATTTGCTATGTTGATAAACATATATTGATGGGGTATTTTGAACATAAATGGGGAAAGTAGAAAAGATATACATGTGTAGAAACCAAAGGGAAAAAGATGTATGTGATCTGAAAAGAAATAAGCTACTATAAAGCATTAGAGAAAAAATTATTCTGTTAAAGCACACATTATAAATCAAATCTCTGACATTATCTGCCAACAATAGGAAGAAAAAAATATATACACCCACATCATCCTTTTTAATAGATAAATGGCTGCCTATTTTGGAAAGTGAATATATCCTTCTCCTAAGAGTATTTTGAAAGATTGAATTGCTTTTTTATTTAACAAAATACCAATCATCTAAAAATAAAAGTTTTCAAAAACATATTTTTCATAGTAGTCCTGTACTAGTTTTCCATATATTAATAGCTAATACATCCTCAACAACCTTCTATATGCTATAGATTATCAAGTGGATCGGTCCTTCTGTAAGCGATTAATGTAAGTGGTCCTTCTACGTATAAAGAAAATCTAGAAGATAAGCTCAAACAATTAAACTGAATTATCAGCCTGGATATAAACACATAAAGAAAATACTGTGGATCATGTAGGTTTAGTGATGGAGGGTACAGCTGTTCCAAAGTGTTGGGTGCAGAATGGGTTGACAAGCTTGGGAAGCAGCTGGTTTATGGACAGTATCTACAGGGGCACTGTGCCACTTGATGAAGGGCACAGCAAAGGCCTAAGCATTCACTGTGGCCCAAGTAGTTTATGATCTAAGGAATCAAGCAACTCTAACATGAAGAAAAATATGTTAAGGAAACAATCTGATAAGGAAGAGAGTTTATGTCTTGTTCCTAACAAGTAAATGACACACTCTTTCTCAAAAATCTGCAAGAGAAATATATAAACATTTTGGATCTTGCCGGGCACGGTGACATATGGTTGTCATCCCATCTACTCAGTAGACTGAGGCTGGATAATCACTTGAACACAGGACAACACAGTAAGAACCTTCCTCTAAAAAATAATTTAAAATAATAAAATCTTGGTTATCTAAGCCCTTTGAACTAAATTAAAATTAGGTGTATTCAAATGTATAGGAAAAAGCATTATTTCGAGAAAAATGTATAGTATTGAATGTGTATACTAGAAATAAGGAAGATCTCAAATTATTAACCTAAGCTTCCACTACCTTAAGAAACTAGAAAAAGGAAAGAGAACAAAGTAAATTTAAAGTAAGCAGGTGTAAATAAATAATAAAAATTAAATCAGAAATCAATAAAATTGAAAATAATAAATACATAAATAAGTAATAGATAAATAAAACTATGTTTCGAGTGCTAAGCACTCCAGCCTGGGTGACAGAATGAGACCCTGATTCAAAAATTTTTTTTAAAATTAAATTAAATTAAACCACAGTGAGAAGCTATTGCACAATCATCAGAAATGGCTAAAATATATTCAGACAATACCAAGTGCTAGAGAGAAAAAATTGAAAGATTTACATTGCTAATAGAAATGCATTTAGTACAGCAACTTTTGAAAAGTCTTTTAAACCTTTAAACATAGGTTTACTATATTAATTCATAATTTTGTTCCTAGATATCAACCCTGGGAAAATAATGATGTTCAAAATGTTATAGGCAAATGCTTATAGACATATTTATCTAGGTCTGTTAAAACTACTGTAACAAAATATCATATACTGGATAGCTTATAAATAAAAGGAATTTATTTCTCACAGTTCTAGAGGCTGAAAAATTCCAAGATCAAGTCACCAGCAGACTAAAACACTGATGAGAGTCCACTTTCTGTTCATGGAGGTGTTTCTTGAGCTTTTCACAGCACAAGAAGACAATGCAGCTCTCTGCGTTTTCTTTTATAGGTGGATTTATTCCCATTTTTAAAGGCTCTATTTCATTATTTAATTATCCTCCACAGCCTCACCTCAAATACTAACATATTGAGGATTGGTTTTCAACATATAAATTTGGGGTGGGGGGCACAAACATTCAGACAATAGCAAGCATTATTCATAATATTTAAAACTGGAAACAACGAAAATGTCTATCATCTGGAGATTAGGTAAAAAATAAAATGTAGTGATTTCACACAGTGGAACACTTTTCAACAATATAGAGGAAAAAAATCATTGATACATACAACAATATGAATGAACTTAAAAAATATGCTATTGAAAGTTACATATATAAAAACTATACACTATATGACCCTACATTAATAAAATTTCTAGAAAAAGGAAAACCATACAGACAAAATAAGTTAGTGCTTGCCTGTTGGAATATAGAGAACTATTTGGGGTGATGGACATGATCTAAAACTATATTTCAGTGGTGACCACACAACTGTATAAGTTTACTAAAATTCAGTAATTTGTATTCTTAAAATAGGTCAGTTTTATGGTATGTGAATTATACTTCAGCAAAACTAAAAACATGTACTTTGACTAACTCATTTAAAATTCAAAGTTTGTCAGTCTCATTTTTTTAAATGCTGTTTATATTAGACACATCTTATATATACAGACATATAAAGTTCAAATGTAAAACTATAAATAAATATATGCCATGTGCTATAATTTGGAGTGTTGCCCCCAAATCACATGCTAGAATTTGATCCCCAATGTTGGAGGTGGGGCCTAATGGGGGGTGTTTGTGTCATAGTAGTAAAACTCTCATGAATGGTTTCATGCCATCCTGATGGTAATAAGTTCTCACTCTATTCGTGTCCATAAAAGTTGGTTGTTAGAAAGATCCTATCCCCTCCCGACCTTCTCTTGCTTCCCCTCTCACCATGTGATCTCTGCACACACTGGATCCACTTCACTTCCACTATGACTGAAACCAGCTCCTGAAGCCTTACAGAGAAACAGATGCCAACACAGTTTCTTGTACAGCCTGCAGAACTGTGAGCCAGATAATTCTCTGTTCTTTATAAATTGCCTGGCCTCGGAAATTCCTTTATAGCGACAAACAATGGACTAAAACACCACACAAACACTAATAAAATAAAGTGCCATAGCAGTAATAATAATAAATAAAGTATAATTTATGCCAAAAAAATTTGAGGGAAAAAAATTGCTTGATAATGGAAAAAGTGGCAATAAAACAGTAAGACAATTCTAAATTAATATTCAACCAATAATATGACTTCAAATACATATAAGGAAAAAATGTCATAGTATTGAGAAAGACATATTAAAATATTAAGGGATTTAAGCATGCCACTCTTAGTAACAATAGAACAAGAATATAAAGCAGTAAAAAAAAAAAGATTTGAATCATATGATTGATTAGTTATGTGAACTAATTGACATATATATAGAAGTACACTAAAAAAATGACAGAATATAAGTTATCTTTCAGTGTGTATATAATTAATCAAAATTGACTATAAGCTCACCATATTACAAATCTTAACATATTTTATTGAATTTAAAATTTTCAGATTATGTTTTCTGACTGCAAAGAATTCAAGACAGCAATCTACCAATCAAAACAACCAGAAAGCATTCAAATATTTGGAAATTAAGTAATCTAACCCCAAGCTTCCCTTGGATAAAAGAAGTAATCACAATAAAAATTAGGAAATATTTTTAACTCCACTATTTTAAAAACTAAATATCAAAACTTGTGTGATGCTGCTAAAACTGTGCTTGCAGGGGATAATTCCAGAATTCAACAAATACATTAGAAAAGAAGAAAGATTGAAAATTCCTTTGCAAGAGATATGGAAGGAATAGCCAATTAAACTCAAGACACATAAAAATAATAAAATAAAAAGATGCATATTTTAAAAATATGGATAAAAACCATGATTCCAATAAAACAAGTAAATTTTTCAAAAGTTTAAAAAAATAATAACACTAAAATGAGCCTAAAGATACCACTGTAGAATCTAAAGACCTTATAAAGACTGTAACAATAAGTTGTAAAGAAGTTTATGAAAATAAATTTGAAAATTTGGAGAAAGAAAAAAATTCTTAGAAACACCCAACTACCAAAATTGACACAAGAGCAAATAAACAATCTAAATAATGATACTATTGTTTAAAGAACCCAAATTTGTAATTAAAACCTGTTTTAATCTGCTTGAGCTGTTCTAACAAATTATCATAAACTGGGTGACTTTTAAACAACTGAAAATCAAATTTGCATCTGGTGAGGGCCCACTTTCTGGTCCATAGACCACCATTGACGTGTCCTCACACATGGTAGCAGGACAAGGCAGGTCTCTGGAATCTCTTTTGTAAAGGCACCTATTCATTTTGTAAGGGTTCAGCCTCAAGACTTAATCACTTCTCAAAGACCTCACCTCCAAATACCATCTCACTGAGAATTACATGTCATCATATGATTCTGGGTAACAAATATTCAGCCTATAGCCTTTTCAAAAATAATTGTCCACATTCAGTTGTTTTCAACAGTGAATTATTCTATATTTTTAAACAAGAAATTAGACAATTTTGCACAAAATCTACTAAGAACAGAAAACACAGAGATACTATTCAATTAGTTTTTGAATCCAGAAAATATTTGCTGGCAAAATCTAACATTGATATTTTAAAAAGGAAAATGATAGTCCATAACACTATAAATGAAAAAAAATTCTAAATTGACCATAGCAAATGGGTTCCTGTAATGATTAATCTTATAAGCCTACTTCACTGGACCATAGAATGCCCAGATATTTGGACAAACAGTATTCTAGATTTACATTTGGCAGTGTTTTTGGAAGAAAAAAAAAATTAGTATTTGAATTGATAAACTGAATAAAGAAGATTGTCCTCCCTAATATGCATGGCCTTTAATCATTTGAAGGCCTGAATAGAAAAGAAAAAAAAAAAAAAACTCTGATTATCTTGCTAATAAGGAAAATCATTCCTGCCTAACCACTTGAGCTGGACATCAGTCTTTTCCTGCCTTTGAACTTGAACTGAAAAATCCCCTCTTCTCAGATGTCAAGGCCATTGTTTTTCAAACTATATACACCATTGGCTCTCCTCAATCTCTAACAGCTGACTGTGGGTCTTATGACTTATCAGCCTCCATACTTACAATAAATTTTCTGATTGACAAATAGATATGATAGATAATTAGATAGATAGAAATTTCCTATTGATTGTGTTTCTCTAGAGAGCACTAATAGTACAAGATTCAGTGATACATTTTTAAAGGATAATATGTAAAGTGTGAATGTATTATGGGAAAACCAGTTATATTTAAAATTCAAAAATAAACAATAAAAAACATGTAATATATGCACAATGGAATACTATTCAGCTATAAAAATAGTGAAATCCTATCATCCACAACAGCATGAATGGAGCTGGAGGACATTATGTTAAGGGAAATAAGCTAGGAACAGAGAGACAAATACCACACACTCTCCTTCTTATGTAGAATCTGAAAAAATAAATGATATCACAGAAGCAGAGTGTTCAACAGTGGTTACCAGAGATTGAGGAGCGAAGGGGAATAGGGAGAACAGGGAGAGATTTGTCAATGGACACAAAGTTACAATTAGATAACAGGAAAAAATTCTGTTGTTCTGTTGCACAGGATGGTAACTATGGCTAACAGTAAATTGCATATTACAAAATAGCTAGAAGAGAGGCTTTTTAATATTCTTATCACAAAGAAATGATAAATGCATGAAGTGGTTGATATACTAACTATACTGCTTAGATCATTATATAACATATATATATACCAAAACATCACATTGTACTCCATAAATATGTACAATTACAATGTGTCATTTAACAAAATAAGTAATAAATAATTTTTAAAAGATATATATTATGCAGATAACCTTTATTAGCATAAAACACAATACATAAAAATGTGAAATAGCTTTAATAAAACATTTTTCCCTGAGTGATAAAGAAAACTATAAAAATCTTAAATGTAATTCATTTCATATTTTTATAAAGGAGAAAATCATATGATAATACCGTATGCAGAAAAAAATGTTCATTCACATTCGTCTCTATATGACTTTTTAAGAAAATTAAAATAGGTGTGAAATTGAAAACTTTCTCCTTGAAATTGAGGATAAAAAAGATTACTGTTCTTAGTACTTCTATGTAATATTTGACTTTTTTGCTGGTATAATAAAGCAATTCAAATGATAATTATTGAAAAGGAATGAACAAATGAATTTTTTTCTTTATTTGCAGAAGACATGATTGTGTGAAAATGCAATACATTACAGGTAAATTTTAAATGTGAATGATAAAATATTAAACTTCTAGAAGAAGAATAGTTATTATTTTCAAGTTGTTGAGGTAAGCAAAGCTTGTTTAAATGAAACATAGTAAGCACTAAACATAAAAGAAAATATTGAGAAATTAGGCCTCAGTAAAATTAAGAACTTGTGGTCATCAAAAACTCCCAAAAGACACTGAAAATGAAAATACACACTGAGAAAAATATTCACAATACAAATACTCAATGCAGAACTCACCCTAGTTGTCCCAGCTGAAGTTGTTCTACACAGAAATGTGAAGAGCCTTCTAGCAGATAGGGAAGAGCACAGAGCCATGATTGAGCCCAATTGGAGACACAAGAAGCACCCAGCCAACCTGCATATCTGTGACCTACAATTATTCTTCTAAACCATTAAATGTCGGAGGTAGCTTGTTACACAGCATCGTTTAAGTGATAGACAACTGATATACCACAATTCACTTAGATTCTCTTTGCCATACACAGCCAGGAGCAGGAAAATACCTCAGAAAAAGGAGCAGTCTTCTGACTTGAGGTCACTTCTATGCACATGAAATTCTGACTTTACAGAAAGATACCACTTTTAACCTCATTAGTATCACTAGTTATTACTTATTATCTCTTTTCATTAGATTAATGATTTTAAATGTTGCTCTTATGGACTCTAGACACATACACATAAAATAGTAGCTACTCCTCGTCCCTTCCACATTGCATATCCCAGTCATTTCTTTTTTACTTTTTTCTTTCTTTCTTTCTCTCTCTCTTTCTCTCTCTCCCTACCCCCCCCTTCTTTCTTATAAAGATGTGGGGTACAATTCAGGGTTAGCTATACAAACATTGATTATGCAGGTACCCTTGTTGATGAGATCATTTCTTTTTTGCTATTCAGGACACTTCTGTACATGGCTTCCTAAGCCCACACAACATTCCTCCCTTTTCTATGTTTTATTTTTTGTTTTTTGAGTTAGAGTCTCACTCTGCCATCCAGGCTGGAGTGCAGTGGTACGCTCATGGCAGCCACGTCCTTGACCTGCTGGACTCAGACGATCCTTCCTCCATAGCCTTCCAGGCAGCTGGAACTGCAAGCCGGTGCCACCACACCACCCGGCTAATTTTTTGATTTATTGTAGAGACATAGTCTTGCCAAGTTGCCCAGGCTGGTCTCGAACCCCTGGGCTCTGGTAGTCCTCTCACCTTGACCTCCCAAAGTGCTGGGATTTCAAGCTTGAGGAACAGCGCCAAGACATCCCTCCCTTTCTGACTATTAACACCTGTTTCTTCTTTAGACCTCACTCACACACCACCTCCTAGATGACTTTCCTGACTTCTCTAAGTCAAGGAATTCTCATTTTCCCATGTACTTCTCCTTGGTAGCAAACATCACCTAGCACAATTTTACAATTATTTGTTCAATTCTTAGGTTAATTATCTATTCTTACATGGATTTCAAGTTCTGTGAGAGCAGAAATGCTACATATTTTAGCCCATCATTTTGTTCTACCATGAAACACAATGCCTAATTCATAAAAGGCAGTCCAGTAATTATTTGCTGACTGACTGAATAAATTTAATTTAGAGCCATCACAAAATCAATGAAAAATTAAAATTAAAATGGAATTATGTATTTATGCATTTAATTGCATAAGACACATTTTTATGATATGCCCTATTGTTCTTCCACAGCAAGGAAATTGAATATTCTTATAATTTTACAAAATAAGTAAATAATAAAATGATAAAAAGAATGATAAAAAATCTAGAAAAACTGGGGGAAAAGCATGCAGACTAAATACATGAAAATTTGAGAACATGTGGCACAATTAAAAAGATTATTTATAATTATTGAAATGTAATATAGTTTACCTCAACAATTATTGAAAGATTGCAAGAAAACCCTATTTACCAAATTAATAAATCTACTTAGACTCATTGAGCTTATTTAATAATGGAATAATACAAAATTCATGTTATATCTTAATATCATAGATAGTTATGTTGTTGGGTTGATATAAAAACAAAGTTTCAAAGCAGATTTTTATCATTCAGTATCAATATATATTTCCTGTCATTTGCAATTTAATTAGATTTTTAATAGAGAATTGAATTGGAAGGTTAGAATAATTATATGTATTATATAAACAACTAAATCAATCTCAACATTTTAAAAATATTATCTTTAAAAACTACTAGATATATAAAGAAATGAAAAAGTATTGATTTCAACATAACTTTTTATGCATTGATATTATAACATACTCAAATATATGATAGACATTTGATTATATGATAATATTTTTCTGCATCTGCTTGGAATAAACTTAATTTTAGATGATATTATAATATGTACTCTGACATAAAGATATGTACTTTTCTGAGTTCATACTACCAAGTTGTAAAAAGCATGTAAAATAACTTATACCATTTAATGAGCACCTTTCATTTGTCTCTATTCTGTTAAGTACTAGTCACTATGGTCTCTGGAAAATAGAAGTTCTTAGCCAATTTTATAAATGATAACATTAGGCTCTGAAATGTAGAGAAAACCTACACATGGGTACATTCAGAATAAGTGGTATAATGATTTTAATCTGGATCTTTTTTATTTCAAATTTTACTTTCTTTACACATAATTCTATCTCCCTAAAAGAATATAACTATGAGTGAGAACATGTGTACATGTTATTATAAGATGGTTTTGGAAAATATATTCCTCATAAATTGGTTATTGACTTAAACTTCTCAATGATAAAAAGAAATGAACTCAATAACAGTTAAACTATTAATTATAATTAATTCTAGAATGTAGAGTTTCTTCTAATTTTTTCTTCAAAAGTACCATGCAGTACATAAGGCTGGCAGAATTATTCATATAATAATGAGAAAATGGAGATTAGGTGGTTTAATCCTACCGTGTCAATTGTCAATTTCTAAGTTAGTAGTACACAGCGTAGCTAGGCTTGTTTCCCATCAGTTCTCCTATTATTTCTCCCAAGAGAACCCGAAAGGAGACAATTCCCCATGGATCAATTGCATTTCTGCACATCTTGTAAGCAGAGGAACTGTCTGTTCTAGAATCCCTTTCAAAGATGTTTGTATAGGGACTAGCCTTGCAAAATAGACCCCAGATATCCCTTCAAGCAAAAGTTAGGCATGCTTACTGCCCTGAGCTAAGGATTCCTCTCCTGTAATGCAGCCAACTGAAATTCTAAGGTCTTGATCTGATTTTTTTTTTCTCTTGCTCTTTCCACCTTTTCAGTGAGAAAGTTATATATAATGAAGTTTCTATTGACTCCAAAGTTTAGTTATACTATAGTAATCTTCTTTTATCAAAAAAACTAGTTTCATGCTATAATGGTATTATTATCCTGAAAAAAGACCCATGGATGTCCCTTAATTCTGTTTATTTCAATTCAAAATAAATTATGTATTGTCCTATACAAGAAAAACACAAGTAACATGTTTAAATCACATTCTTGTATACTGTTTTCTATTTATAATATTTTAATTGTTTAAAACTATCCATAACTAGTGATTATTTTTCAGTGTTGAGTTTATTTGAAAGTGCATATTCTGTTTATTCTGGAATCCAATAGAAATCATTTCTGATATAAAAACATTCTAAATATTAAATTCTGTTTATGTATATTTAGTTTGAAGAAATCATGCATTTTTCCACATTTATCATGTTTCACTGAGGTAAATAGTAAATAATGCCATCTCTTACAAAGTTAACAGGTTATTCGTCCTTATTGAATAGCTAAAGTTTAAGTGCCAAAATAGGGGTGCTATCTTAAGTATATGATTCCATGACAGAATCTTTTATTCAAGAACACATTGGTGAGAAAATTCCTTGCTATATTTTGTCTAATCATTAACTTCAGGCAGAATTAGTTATTTAGGATTAAGTTGTAGGGGACAAAATCTAATTTTTTCTTATTTTTTTCTTTTTAGGTTCTTAGTTGAGACACTCTCTTGAAAAGTCAAAGCAACAAGTGTAAGTTTTATTTTGTTTTAACACATTCTGTACCCATCACACCAGAAAGGCCTCAGTTCAAAAGTATTTCTCTCTAGGCAGTGGCTCAGGGGCCTTGTATAATAAATAGTATTTTAACCAAAAGCCATAAACCTGGGGCAACTCCTTCGGATCCCCTCCCACTGTGGGAGCTTTTCTGTCCTCTCAATAAATCCTGATTTCTGAAAAAAAAAAAAAAAAAAGCCATAAACCTTACGTAGTGACAAGATAAAGGAGAGCTGTTCCAGTTTTTAAAAGGCAGGAAAAAGCCGGGCTCAGTGGCTCAGCCTGTAATCCCGCGCCTTTGGGAGGCTGAGGTGAGTGGATTGCCTGAGCCCGCGGGTTCGAGACCCGCCTGGGCAAGCGAGACCTCATCTCTACAACAAATCAAAAAAAAAAAAAATCAGCCGGACGTGGTAGCGCGCGCCTGTAGTTCCAGCTACTCGGAAGGCTGAGGCGGAAGGATCGCCAGAGCCCAGAAGGTCGAGGCTGCGGTGGCCGGAAGTGGCCACTGCACTCCATTCTGGGCTAAAGAATGAGACTCCAAATCAAAAAAAAAAAAAAAAAAAAAAAAAAAAGGGCAGGAAAAAGCCGGGCTCAGTGGCTCAGCCTGTAATCCCGCGCCTTTGGGAGGCTGAGGTGAGTGGATTGCCTGAGCCCGCGGGTTCGAGACCCGCCTGGGCAAGCGAGACCTCAT
>CAUYQG010092837.1:0-10965 GCA_963574415.1 Tarsius wallacei
TTCAAAAAAATCCAGCCAGGCTCCGTGGCTCAGCCTGTAATCCCGCGCCTTGGGAGGCTGAGGTAAGTGGATTGCCTAAGCCCGCGGGTTCGAGACCCGCCTGGGCAACTTGGCGAGACATCATCTCTACAATAAATCAAAAAATCAGCCAGGCGTGGTTGCGCGTGCCTGTAATTCCGGCTACTCGAAAGGAAAGGCTGAGGCGGAAGGATCACCGGATCCCAGCGTGTCGAGGCTGCGGTGGCCGGGAGCGACCACTGCACTCCAGTCTGGGCGACGGAGTGAGACTCCAACTCAAAAAAAATAAAAAAAATTAAATAAATAAAAATAAATAAATTTACATCATTCTGCCTTAAATGTTCTAACCAGGCTGGGCAAGGTGGCTCATGCCTATAATACCAGCACTTTGGGAGACTGAGGTGAGAGGATTGCCTGAGCCCAGGGGTTCAAGACCAGCCTGGGCAACTTGGTGAGACATCATCTCTACAATAAATCAAAAATTAACCAGGCGTGGTGACGCATGCCTGTAGTTCCAGCTACTTGGAAGGCTGAGGTGGAAGGATCACCTGAGCCCAGAAGGTAGAGGCTGCAGTGGCCTTGAGCATGCCACTGCACTCCAGCCTGGGTGACAGAGTAAGACTCCAACTCAAAAAAACAAACAAAAAAAGTTCTAACCATGCACATGTACTACTTGTTTTTAATTAAAAGAATTTTCAAATAAGTTTCCTGCCCATGATAAAATAAAAAACTGTAATAAGTAATACACAGAAAAAATACTAAGGGATAAGTTATGCCTATCATCCCCTAGTCACCAAGTTGTCATCTCAAAAGTCAAACAATAATATGTTTCTTAGGTATTCTAGAGATATTTCATGCACAGACATGCATATATATTATTATTTTAATTTAAAACATGTCATTGGGGTTATCTTGGCAGTTAAATTATGAATCCACTTTATTTCTTTATACTTGCTTACACTGAGACAAGAAAGTGTCATTTTCTAAATGGCTTAAAGCAAGACACCATAAAATGAAATAGGTAAAGCTATCCTATCTAATTTTACAAAACTTATAAGGACAATAAGACATTTTGAAAAACTAAGCCAAAAATGTTCTCTGTGTCCTAAAGAAGCAAGTTAAATAAGTGCTCAGAAAATCACTGACTACGGCAGCAAGAAAAAAAATCAACAATGCTAATTTTGGCTGGGGGTGAGGGGTGGTAAGGGACTTGGAAAATGACTTACTTAGAGAAGGGAATGTAGAGAAACTCAAAAGCACCAGTTATCAAAGCCTTTGTGACTAGAAGAACTGCAGTCCAAATGTAAAAATGTTAGGTGGGAGGGGAAGCTGGACTGGCAGAAATCAGAAGCAAAAGACAGATGAGTTTTACACAAGAAATGGTGATTCTTTGGGGTTTTTTCCCCCCTTTGGTCACAATAGTAATTGCCTCTGGGGAAGAGGGAATCGGATTTGGGTCAGTTATCAGTAATGTTCTTTTGCTCTTAAAAAAAACAAAAAGATAAGATAAACATGACAAAATGTAAGACAATATTCTGATAAATAAAGGCATCTGTTTTATTACTCATTGTATTTATAGAAAAGAAAAAATCCATTTACAGAATGTTTTTAAGTAGTAAAACCAGTTATGCTTGTAACGTAAAAACCATTAAAATTTCTTGTCTTGGGTATCATTTTTTAAGTCTACAAATTCAAATATTTATGTATTAAAAGCATGTACTATCATACTTCCTCTTATTGCACTTCGCAGACGTTGCTCCTCACCCCCAACACACACAAATTTATGGTTGTGGTAACCCTGCATCAAGCAAGTCTACCAGTACCATTGTTCCAATAGCAGCACAAGCTCACTTTGTGTCTCTGTGTCACATTTTGGTAATTCTAGCAATATTTCAAACTTTTTATTATTATTAGATCTGCTATGGTGATCTGTGATCAGTGATCTTTGTTGTTACTATTATAATTGTTTTGGGACATAATGAATGACACCCATAAGAGACTAGGAAGTTAACTTGATAAGTGTTACATGTTTTCTGACTGATCTGCCAACCAGCCATTTCTCTCTCCTTTACTTGGGTCTCTCTATTCCCTAAGAGACAATATTGAAATTAGGCCAATTACTAACCCTAGTGTCCTCTTCATTTTCAAGTGAAAGAAAGAGTGATATCTCTCAAGTTTTTCAAGAGACAGGGTCTAGCTATGTTGCCCAGACTGGAATACAGTGGCTATTCACAGGTATAATCATAGTGTACTGCAGCCTCAAACTCCTGGCCTCTGGCAATCTTTCTGCCTCAGTCTCCCAAATAGCTAGGAATACAGGTGAGCACATTAAATCAAAATCTGGAAATGATTATGCTTCCTGCGGCTGATGGCCTTGAATGCAGAAATAGGACAAAAGCTCCTGTGCCAAAACAGTTAGCCAAGTTGTAACATGAAGGAACAGTTCTTGAAGGAAATTAAAATTGCTACTCCGGTGAACATACCAACGAATTAAAAAAAAAAAAAAAGCAACACAGTCCTACTGCTAATAGGAGAAAGTTTGAGTGATCTGGACAGAATATCAAACCATGGCTGGACACAGTGGCTCACACTTGCAATCATGGTACTGTGGGAGCCTGAGGCAAGAGGACTACCCAAGCCCAGGAGATCAAGACCAGCCTGGGCAACATGGTGAGAGATCTCACCCCTTTAAAAAAGAAAAAAAGAACATCCAACCAGCCACAACACTATCTTAAGCCAAAGCCAGGGCAAAGCCCTAACTCGCCTCTTACGAAGGCTAGCAGAAATTTGTTCATGAGGTTTAAGTAAGAAGCCACATCTATAACTTAAAAGTGCAAAGTGAAGCAGCAAGTGCTGATTAGATGATGCAGCAAGTTACTAGAACACAGCTAAGATCATTGATGAAGGTGGCTACATTAAACAGATTCTCAACATAGAAGAACAGCCTAATATCAGGAAAAGGTGTCGTCCAAGACATTCACAGCTAAAAAGACGTCAATAACATGGCCTCAAAGCTTCAAAGGGCAGTCTGACTCTCTTGTTAGGGACTAAAACAGTGGTGACTTTAAATGGAAGCCAGTGCTCATTTACAATTGTGAATATCTGAGGGTCCCGAATAATTAGGCTATATCTACTCAGTCTGTACTCTATAAATGAAAAACACAAAGCACAGATGAAGGCACATCTCTTTACAGCATGGTTTACTAAATATTTTAAGTCTACTGTTAAGACCTACTGGTCAGATAGAAAAGATTCTTCTCAAAACATACTACTTGTTGACAGTGTACTTGGTCACCCAAAAGTTCTGCTGATGGAGTTGTATCAGGAAATTAAGATTGTCTTCATGCTTGCTAACACAACATCCATTCTGCAGCCCATGGATCAAGAAGTCATTTCGATCTTCAAGTCTTTTTATTTAAGAAATACATTTTATAAGGCTATAGCTGATTCCTCTGATGTTCCTAGGCAAAGTAAATTGAAAACCTTCTGAAAAAGATTCTCTATTCTAGATGCCATTAAGAACATTCATGATTCATGGAAGGAGATAAAAATATCTACATTAATATACATTTGAAAGAAGGTGATTCTAACTGGCATAGATGACTTTGAAGAGTTCAAGACTTCAGCGGAGGAATTTAGGAGTAGATGTGGTAGACACAGCAAGAGAACTACAATTAGAAGTGGAACCTCAAGATGGGACTAAATTGCTCAATCTTGTGATAAAACCTGAACAGATGAGGAGTTACCTCTTCTAGCTGAACAAAGAACGTGGTTTCTAATCCCACCACTCTGGGAAGCTGAGGCAAAAGGATTGCTTGAACCCATGGGTTCGAGACAAGACTAGGCAACATGGCGAAACCTGTCTCTACAATAAATAAAAAAATTAGCTAGGCATAGTGGCGCAGGCCTGTGGTTCCAGCTTCTTGGAAGGCTGAGGTGGAAGGATCTCCTGAGTCTAACAGGTAGAGGCTGCAGTGGCCATGAGCGTGCCAACTGCACTCCAGCCTGGGGAGAAAGTCAGACTCCAACTCCAAAAAAAAAGAAAGAAACTGGTTTATTGTGATGGAATCTACTACTGGTGAAAAAGCTGCAAATACCATAGAAATGACAACTAAGGATTTAGAATATTACATAAACTTAGTTGATAAAGCAGTAACAAGGTTTGAGGGGATTGACTCTAGAAGTTCTACTAAGAAAAATGCTGTCAAACAGCATTGCATGCTTCAGAGAAATCTTTCATGAAAGGAAGAATCATTGATGTAATAAACTTCACTGTTGTCTTATTTTAAGAAATTGCCACAGACTCCCCAACTTTAAACAAGCACCACCCTGATCAGTCAGCAGTCATCAATACTGAGGCAAGACCCTCCACCAGCAAAAAGACTGACTCAGCCAGGCACGATGGCTCATGCCAGTAATCCCAGCACTTTGAGAGGCAGAGGTGAGAGGGATTACCTGAGCCCACAGATTCGAGACCAGCCTGGGCAACATGGCAAGATCCCGTCTCTACAATAAATCAAAAATTTAGCCAGGCATGGTGGCAAGTGCCTATAATTCCAGCAACTTGGAAGGCTGAGGCGGAAGGATTGCCTTATACCAGCAGGTCAAGGCTGCGGTGGCTGTGAGCAGTGTGCCACTGCACTCCAGCCTGAGCAACAGAGTGAAACTCCTACGCAAAAAAAAAAAAAAAAAAAGACTATGACTTATTGAAGATCCAGTTGATTATTAGTATTTCTTAGCAATAAAATATTCTTAAATTAAGGTATATACATTTGTTTTGTAGACATAATACTATTGCACACTTAAATGACTACAATATAGTATAAACATACCTTTTTTTATATACATTGGGAAAATAAAAATTGGTACTGTTCACTTTATTGCAATACTTGCTTTCCTATGGTGGCCTAGAACAGAACCAAACCTGTAATATCTCCGAGGTATGCCAAAGAGTATTTTTACTAAATTAATACAAGGATTCATATTCTCTTTGCTTTTTTGAGTTGGGTTCTCACTCTGTTGCCCAGGTTGGAGTACAGTGGAATATCAAGGACCACTGCAACCTCTACCTCTTGGGCTCAGATAATTTTCCCACCTCAGCCTCCTGAGTAGCTGGGACTATAGGCACACACCACCACACTTGGTTATTTTTTTTTTTTTTTTTTTTGCGTTGGAGTCTCACTCTGTCGCCCAGGCTGGAGTGCAGCGGCACGCTCAGGGTCACCATAGCCTCAACCTGCTGACCTCAGGCAATCCTTCCCCTCAGTTTTAAAAGTAGCTGGAACTATAGGCATGTGCCACCAAACCCAGCTAATTTTTTGATTTACTGTAGAGATGAGGTCTCACCAAGTTGCCCAGGCTGGTCTCAAACCCATGGGCTCAGGCAATCCTCTCACCTCAGCCTCCCAAAGTTCTGGGATTACAGGTGTGAGCCAACACATCTAGTTGATTATCAAATTTTAAACAAAAATAGGGGTCTACAAATGGATCTCACACAGTATCTCAATTCTCAGTTTAGCCACAATTTTCTTCATACTATACCAAAGCTCAAAAAGGCCATCTGAAGTTAGAAACTTTTTTAACAAGAATGTAGTAAAAACAGAGAAATTTGCCAAGTAGAATAACACAATTTAGCTCTAAAAATAAGCAGCAATTATTTCTCGAACTTTTCCAATTCCCTCCAAAGTTTTTCTCATTACATGCAAGTCAATATTTAAACTGACACAAAAAGACTGATAAGACTGCTGAGTGGAAGAACCTGGACTCCCCTATATGTCAACAGAAACAACATTCTCCTAGTCCTTTCAAGACTAAACCTTCAAATCGAACTCATTTTCACTAATGGGGAGAAAAGAACATGAACCTTGGAATAAAAAAATACATGAGTAAAATGTTTGTTCTACCATTTACTAGCCTGTGGTTTTGTGATTATATACTTTATTTCTAAGGTATAAGGAATAAAATAAAATGCACATGTTTGTCATAAGGATTAAAAAAATCCTTGCCGGGTTTGGTGGCTCAGTCTGTAATCCCATGCTTTGGGAGGCCGAGGTGAGTGAATTGCCTGAGCCCGCGGGTTCGAGACCCACCTGGGCAACCTGGTGAGACCTCATCTCTACAATAAATCAAAAAACGTAGCCGGGTGTGGTAGCGCGCGCCTGTAGTTCCAGCTACTTGGAAGGCTGAGGCGGAAGGATCGCCGGAGCCCAGCAGGTCGAGGCTACAGTGGCCTGCACTCTAGTCTGGGTGACTGAGTGAGACTCCAACTCAAAAAAAAACAAAAACAAAAACAAAAAATCCTTGAAGAAGGTTAACAGCAAATGGCACTAAGTATTCAGTAAACATTTCCTTCCCCAGATGATTTTCCTTTATCCATAGGCCTTCTTTTATCCCTCTACCCATTCCTTTAATTTTCCTTTCAAAGATTCTTAACATTGTTTTCCCAATCCCTTTGCTACTACACCAAAGACAATGATTATAGTGGTCAATACTTGCACTACAAACGAAACCAGTTACAAAAGGACACAAATTGTATGATTCTATTTATACAAAATAGTCAAAATAAGCAAATTCATAAAGACAGAAAGTAAATTAGTGTTTGCCAAGGGTTAAGTGTAGAGGGAATGGAGAATGACTGCTACTGAGTGTGGGATTTTTGGGGGGTCATGAAAATGTTCTAAAATTGACTAGATTCCAATCAATGGTGTCCAGCTATCATAAAATAAAATAATTTTTAAAATAAAATTGACTGAAGATAGTTGCACAACTTTGTGAATATACTAAAATCCACTGAACTATACATTTTAAAAGGGTAAAATTCATGGCATGTGAATTATATCTCAAGCTGTTTACAATAGAATAAAATACTAGACCCAGACTAATACTGCATACATTTAACTTTTATCACTCTTCTGCTAAATGAGCTATTCAACCTACCATTGCCCATCAAATGAATGCCAAACCATTCTGCCCATTTAAAATCCTTCTGAAATAAGGCAAGATATTAGTAAATAACTTGCTTCCCCTGGCTCCCACAAAAATATCTCAATTCCAGGTGGAGCAATTTCCTTACTGACTTCTCCCCCCAAATATTATGAAACTACTTCCCGACTTGCCTTTATCAATAAGTTATTTGCCATGCATTATTATATTTTTTTTTAGTTGAAGTCTCACTCTGTCGCCCATAGTGGAGTGCAGTGGCCACTCCCGGCCACCCCAGCCTCGACCTGCTGGGCTCCGGCAATCCTTCCACTCAGCCTTCCATGTACCTGGAACAACAGGTGCACGCTACCACGCCCGGCTAATTTTTTGATTTATTGTAGAGATGAGGTCTCACCAAGTTGCCCAGGCAGGTCTCAAACCCGCGGGCTCAGGCAGTCCACTCACCTTGGCATCCCAAAGCATGGGATTACAGGCTGAGCCACCGAGCCCGGCCAGCCATGCATTATTAAATACTATGCACAAGGCTAGCACTTGGAAAGAGAATAAGCAAAAAAGGAATAATTCCTGCAATCACAGGGCTTTTAAGTTAGCTCACTTATCTAACCTTGCTTTAGTTTTCTTTCCCTTATTTCTATCATATCCTATTTATGCCCTTCCAAGGATCTGGCCAAGTTTAGCTCCTTCATAAACCATCCTCCAAATACTACAGCCCTTATTATTCTCCTCAAACAATTAAATACTAATAAGTCACCTTTAATTATTTTGTACACTTGAGTTTTATCTCTGGAACTAAACTGTAAACCTCAAGTATAAAATCATGCCTTACTTTTCTGTATATATCATAATGTTCTATTCAGCATAGAACTGAGAGTGAAATAAGCACTTGATTACTTTAAGATGTTTTTTTATTTACATTTCTGTGTTTTATTTGGTATTAATGAGCACACAAAGTACAGTGAGTAAATAATTACAGTAAGTAATGCATCAATAGAGATTATTAATTTTCAAATTGCAGCTCCAGAAATATGTATGCCTCCATTCTGAAGGTATATGTAATTAGACATCATTTCCTTAATTGAGCTATCCTGAATTAATCAGCAATAGTCAGTTTTAGGTTAGACACAATATATATCCTCGCAATATTCAAATAACCAATAAAAAGCTTCCTACCATTTACCTCTTATGTGTTACAGGTTAGTCAAATCAATAAACTGGTCACTAAGACCTCCCTAAATATTTCATATTTGTACTAAAAATTAGTAGTTCTAAATATAGAGATTTACTTTTTTAACTGTGTATGTTTAAGATGAACACCCTTAAAAACAGGGTTAGCAATGCAACCAATACCCTTTAATATATCCCAGCTAGGGGGCAGTATAGTCGTGAGCTCTGGAATGAGACTACCCTCGGGGCTAAAATTCTAGATCTACTACTTAACTATACATGCCTCAGTTTCCTCACCTTTAATCTGTGAGTTATATAACAGTATCCATCTCACAAGGTTTCTGAAACAGCAATAAATGATTATCTCAGAAACAAAACTTATAAAGTTCTTTAATAACTAAAATCCAAATATTTAAAACTCTGAAAAAAAAAAAAAAGGAATACTTCTTTAAAAAGAGCATTCATGACCAAACGTGGTGGCTCATGCCTACAATCCCAGCACTTTGGGAGGCAGAGGCGAGAGAACTGCCTGAGCTCAGGGATTTTGAGACCAGCCTGGGCAACTTGACGAGAGCTCACCTCTACAATAAATCAAAAAAAAAAACCCGGGCATGGTGGCAAATGCCTGTGGTTCCAGCTACTTGGAAGGCTGTAGGGGAAGGATCCCCTGAACTCAGCAGGTGGAGGCTGCGGTGGCCATGAGTGTGTCACTGCACTCCAGCCTGGGCAACAGAGTAAGACTCCAACTCAAAAAAAAAAAAAAAAAAAAAAAGCCTTCATTTTATAAAAGTAATTTGTCCTGGATATCTACTGAGTGCAACTAAAAAAAAATTCTAAACTTGTTTTAAAATGTTACATTGAGCTTAGCATGGTGGCTCACGCCTGTAATTCCAGCACTTTGGGAGGCTGAGATGAGAGGATTACCTGAGCCCATGGGTTCGAGACCTGCCTAGGCAACATGGCAAGACCTTGTCTCTACAATAAATCAAAAAAAAAAATCCAGGTGTGATGGCACATGCCAGTAATTCCAGCAACTTGGAAGGTTGAAGCGAAAGGATTGCCTGTGCCCAACAGGTTGAGGCTGCGGTGGCTGAAAGTGTCCCAATGCATTCCAGTCTGGGAGACAGTGAGATTACAACTCAAAAAAAAAAAGTTACATTGGAGCCGGGCACAGTGGCTCATGCCCATAATAGTAGCACTATGGGAAATAGAGGCAAGAGGACTGCCTGAATACAGAAGTTTGAGACCAGCCTAGGCAACCTGGCAAGACTTTGTCTCTATTATAAAAATCAAAAAAATTAGCTAAGCGTGGTGGCATGTGCCTGTGGTTCCAGCTGTTTGGGAGGCTGAGGCGGAAGGATCACCTGAGCCCAGTAGATTGAGGCTGGAGTGGCTGTGAGAATGCTACTGCACTCTAGTCTGAAGGACAGAGTGAGACTCCAATTCAAAAAAAAAAAAAAGTTACATTGGCAAACATAAAATCAGTATTTCATTTGTGCCATAGAGCATGTCTCTGAATTACAAAAAAACACTGATGCACCAAGCCTCAACCAAGATAACTTTGGCTCTAAATAACAAATATTATTCTATTCTAGCTACTAAGAAGAAATGTCAAGTATTATAACTCACAAATGTAAATGCATAAGAAAATTTAAGAGAATTCAACAATACTATCAATTAATAGCTAAACACACTCCCAAAAAACACTACTCTAAACTTCTGATTCATTTGCAAATGAAAAGTGGATTAAATTATCTCTCAAAGCCTTTTTTTCACCTCTATAATTCTGTGTGAGTCATCAGGCACTTCCCTTAATTCACTAAAGCAAGTTTCACAAATACACATTAAGTGCTATACTTGCTCCCTTGAAGGAACTGCATTTTGAAAATGCTTACAGCAGAAGAAAAGTACACTAAATTTAATTATAATACTTTAAAATTTTAAGCAAATATTTGTATTCTATCATAAACCAATATCGAAAACAGTTTGTTTACAATTTCAAGCCAACCCTAAACTGTAAGATCTTTTGTACTCTAATTCTCCTTCTTATAACAACCTCTCATTCACAGTAAATACTGAAAAACTCAAAGACATCCTTCCCAAGAGTACTGCATTTTCACAAATGTAAGAAGTCTAAAAGCAAGGAGAGAATGTTTAAGGATGGAATGTGTAGGCAGTGTGGGGAGGGGAAGAAAATGGAATATTGAGCATCAGAACAGACGAATATTCTTTTGAGGTATGTATTAGGGGAGAACACTTAAGGAACAAAAAGGGTAAAAGAACATATCTGGCTACACAAATTCGAGCCATTTCTTTCCTGAAAGCAAGGAATTTGTAAGAAATGATTGAGTTTAAATTAACAGTTTGGAATGGATTTTGAAACAAAATTATTAAAATTTCACAAAATGATCCTTTTGAAAGACTAGAATATTATTTTTTTGCTCTGGTATTAGTCAACTATGTAAGTTATGTTATGTTTTATAATATAAAAGCCCATATAAGGTTATAAAACCCGCACACAAAGTAATACTCATCACCATCCTATTTAAAGAACCAAATTTAAGCTGGGCTCGGTGGCTCAGCCTGTAATCCCGGCGCCTTGGGAGGTTGAGGTGAGTGGAATGCCTGAGCCCACGGGTTCGAGACCCGCCTGGGCAACTTTGTGAGACCTCATCTCTACAATAATTCAAAAAATCAGCCGGGTGTGGTAGCGCAGTGGCACCTGTAGTTCCAGCTACTTGGAAGGCTGAGGCGGAAGGATCGCCAGAGCCCAGCAGGTCAAGGCTGCGGTGGCCGGGAGCGGCCACTGCACTCCAGTCTGGGTGACAGAGTGAGACTCCA
>CAUYQG010092839.1:0-11996 GCA_963574415.1 Tarsius wallacei
TTTGGTCCAGGATGGCAGGGTGTCTCCAAGTGGGAGCTTGCAGGCTACAGGTGGATTCAAAGATTTCTTGATTGGCAATTAGTAGCAAGAGTTACCCAAGGGATTTTGAAAGTGATAAAGAAAATGGGCAGTGGTAAGGAAGGGATGATAAGGAAGCCAAGTTTCTTGGTATATATGAAGCCTCCCAGGTGACAGACTTCAGGGAGAGCAGGTAAGCCTCATAAAATGTGCCAGGGTCCCCAAGAGACAGCTTTACAGGGTCATAAAGTACTTAGGTTTTTCCTTCTTTATCTGTTATGGGATGTTATGCCAGGGTCAGGCTGGAAAGTAAACCACATTATATTGGGGGAGTTTACTAAAATTCATCTCTCCAGGCTCCTTAGTTAGGAGTTTGGCAAGAGAAAGACAAAAGGTCAGAGTTCAGTTTTCACGCACGTTCCCACCAGGCAGAGTGGACAGACCCTGTAACACATAGGGCATTGGTTGAAGTTCTCAAAAGCATACAGCCTCAAGAGTGGCTTAGATTAGTCTCAGACTAATGATTGTTCTGGATAGAGCTTAAAAGAAAGCTTCAAGTACACCAGACTGATTCCAATTTACCTGTGTTGCAAGACAAAGGTCAAAAAAAATTTTTTAATACAAAAATATTCAGCTCCAAACAATATAAAATTCACAATCTCTGGTATCAAGTAAAAAATTACCAGGCCTGGAAAGAAGTGTGAAAAATATAATCACAATCAAAGAAAAATAAATCAATAGAAACAAACCCAGAAGTACCACAGAATCAGATGAGGACACTAAAAGCAGCCATTAGAAATATACTCAGTATTCAAGGAAATAGAGGAACTCATGAGTGTGATCAAGAGAGAAATTGAAAATATAGCAAAAGCCAGGCTCAGTGGCTCAGCCTGTAATCCCGCACTTTGGTATTGCCTGAGCCCGCGGGTTTGAGACCCGCCTGGGCAACTTGGCGAGACCTTGTCCCTACAATAAATTTAAAAAAATTAGCCGGGCATGGTAGCATGTGCCTGTAGTTCCAGCTACTTGAAAGGCTGAGGCAGAAGGATCGCCAGAGCCCAGCAGGTCGAGGCTGCGGTGGCCGGGAGCGGCCACTGCACTCCAGTCTGGGTGACAGAGTTAGACTCCAACACAAAAAAAAAAAAAAAAAAGAAAGAAAATATAGCAAAGATTCAAATAAAACTACTAGAGATTAAAAATCAATGTCTGAAAAAAAAAAAAAACCAACCTAAATGGCATTAAACACAGATTGGATATTATAGAACACAAATTAGTGAATTTGAAATATAGGAATAAAAACTATTCTAAATACAACACACAGAAATAAAAATTGGGAAAAGGTGAACAGATCATCTGTAAATTATGGGACCACATTAAGAGGCCTAACATATGTGTAACTGGAGTCCCAGAATAAAGGCAGGGAAAGGGTGAGTACTGAAATAATATTTGAAGAAACAATGGCAAAATTTCCCCCCCAAATTTAGTACAAACACACAAATCCAAGAAACTCAATAAAAACCAAATAGAAGAAACATGAGAATACCACATCACAGTGCTGAAAACTAGCCAACAGCTGAAAACTACTGATGAAGAGAAAATTGTAAAAGCACTCCGTGTGGGGAAAGGACGTTACATACAGAAGATCAAAGAAAGAGTGAAATTCAGTTTCTTGTAAGAAACAAGGCAGGCCAGAAGACAATGAGGTGACATCTTTAAAGCACTGGAATTTTTAAAACTCAACAAAGAAGTAGTAGTACAAGTAGAGACCCAGTAAAGTATAGTATTTCAATAATGTAAGTGAAATTTTCAGATGTTTTCAGATATACAAAAGCTGAGAGAATTAATCACCACAAAACTAGCACTATGAGAAATGCTAAAGGATATCTTTCAGGCACAAGAGAAATGATACCAGACGTAAATTTAGATCTTCCCAAAGAAAGAAATGGAGCCAGAAATAGTAAATATGTGTGAAAACAAAAAGATACTATTTTCCTTTTTTGAAAAAGCTCTTTAAAGATAACGGTCTAAAACAAAATAAAAACAAAGTATTGTGGGTTTACCACCTGTTCAAAACAAATGTATGACAGCAGCAGTATGAAGGATGAGAACAAGGAAACTTACATGATACATAAAATGATATGACATTTTTAGGTAGAATGTGATAAATTAAAGATGTATATTGTAAACTCTAGAACATCTACAAAAAAACACTGAGTAATGGAGTAAAATGGAAAATATTCAATTAATCCAAAAAATGAAAAAGAACAAAGAGAAAACAAATAGAATGTTGATAGATTTAAACTCAATTACGTTTATGCTCACATTAAATGTAAATGGCCTAAACATTCCAATTAAAAGGCATAGAAGTCACATTGGACAAAAATGAACAAGGCTCAACTACATGCTACTATAAGAAATTCACCTTAATCAAATAAATTAAAAGTTAAAGGGTGGAATATGATATGGCATATTCTCATGAAAAGAAAGCCAGAGTGACTATTTTAATATCAGACACAATAAATTCCACAGCAAAGGATATTACCAGGGATAAAGAAGGTCATTTCATAATTATAAAGGGTTCAATTCATCCAGAGGACAGAGGACATAACAATTCTAAATGTGTATACACTTAATAAGGGTCTTCAAAGAACATGAAGAAAAAGCTGATGGAACTAACAGGATAAATAGACAAATCCATACTATCATTGATAATCTCAATACCACTTTCTTAATGATGGCCAGAATAAGTAGACAGAAAATGAGTAAAGACATAGAAGACTTGAACAAACTATTTCACCAACTCAATCTACTTGGCATTCTAGAACACTTGATCCAACAAGAGTAGAATACACATTTTCACAAACACATGAACACACAAAGAAATTATATTCTATCGTAGAACAGCCTCAATGATCAAAAAAGATTAAAATCATAAAAATATGTTTTGACCACAACAGATTTAAATTAGAAATCATTAACAGAAAATATTTGGAGCATTCTCAAATATTTGGAAATTAAATAACAAATTTATAAATAGGAAAAGAAATAAATCAAGAAAAGTTAGAAAATACTTTCAATTAAATGAAACGAAAACACACAGCATATCAAAATTCTTGGAAAGTTACAGGCTGCCAAAGTTCACTCAAAAAGACCTAGAGAATGACACCTATTAAATTGAATTTGTAATTAAAATCTTTTCCACACATACACACAAACTTATGGCTCCATTGGAGAATTCTGTCAGATTACAAAAAGAATTAACACCACTTCTACACAACTCCCACCTTATGCTATGAAACAAGTTTTCCCTGATTCCAAATTTTTTTTTTTTTTTTGAGTTGGAGTCTCACTCTGTCACCCAGACTGGAGTGCGGTGGCCACTCCCGGCCACCACAGCCTCGACCTGCTGGGCTCCGGCGATCCTTCCGCCTCAGCCTTTCAAGTAGCTGGAACTACAGGCACATGCTACCATGCCCGGCTAATTTTTGATTTATTGAAGAGATGAGGTCTCGCCAAGTTGCCCAGGTGGGTCTCGAACCCGTGGGCTCGGGCAATCCACTCACCTCAGCCTCCCAAAGTGCTGGAATTACAGGCTGAGCCACCGAGCCCGGCTGTAAAATGGTCTTTATTCACAGACAGCAATAAGATTGTCTAGGTAGAAAATCCTAGGAAATATTTAAAAAATACTATATCTAATAAGTGAATATCAAGTTCCCAGAACACAAGTTTCTGCCCCATCAGAGTACCACAGGTTGGGCAGCTTTAACAACAGGAATGTATTCTGTCACAGACCTAGAGGTTGAAAGTTCAAGACCAAGGGTGTCAACAGAGTTGGTTCCTTCTGAGGCCTCAGTCCTTGGTTTGTAGATGGCTATCTTCTCCATGTGTCTTCTTTTTATAACTTTCTGCATTCAAATTTCCTCTTAATTTGAGAAAAACAGTAATACTGAATTAGGACCTACTCTAATGACTTCATTTTAACTTAATTATCTCCTTAAAGGCCCCATCTCCCAGTACAGTCACATTCTTAGGAATGTGCTTAAGACTTCAACATACTAATTATGGGTAGGGGACAAAATTCAGCTCATGACAGTCAATATACAAAAGTCAAGTGCATTTCTATATGCTAGCAACAAAGAATTAGAAATTTTTAAAAATGTTTAAGTACCATTTAAAATAATATTAATAAAATAGTTGAAAATAAATTTAACAAAATATGTTCAAGTCCTGTATACTGACAGTGACAAAAATATTGCTGAAATATATTAGATAGAGTAGATAGAAGATAGATAGACCGATCGATAGATAGATAGATAGATAGATAGATACATCAATCCCCATGGTCATGAATTAGAAGATTCAATATTATTAAGATGTCAGTTTCCCCAAATTGATATGTACGTTTATTGAAATTCCAATCAAAACCCCAATAGTCTTTTTCACAGGATTTGATGAGCATATTCTAAAATTTTTATGTGAAAGCAAAGGACCTGGATAGCAAAAAACAATTTTGGGGGAAAACAATTCAAGACAGAGGACTTTTATGACATCACTTCAAGACTTATTACATTACAGTACCTATACAAAGATAGACAAATGGATTAGTGAGACAGAACAGAAATTCTAGGCATAGACCAAACATGTATGACCTTAGATTTTAGAAAAAAAGTTGCAGTCAATTAAATGTAGAAATCATTTCAACAAGCAGCATGGAGACAGTTGGCTCCTTACATGAAGAAAAAATTAGATCCCTACCTCACACTATTTACAAAAAAAAAAACAACTCAGAAGAATGAAAGAGTTAAATATTTTAATAGACTATAAAAGTTTTAGAGGAAAACAAAGTACATTTTTATATTATTAGGAAAAGGACAACATGCAAAACAAAATATGAAATCTGGAAGTCATAAAGAAAATGAATTTTACTTGGAAAACTGTTTTATATCTTCTGTGTGACCAAAGGCATTATTTTTAAAAATCAAAAGACAAGTGACAGACTGAAAGAAAATATTTTCAACCTTGAAATAAACAAAGGAATGTTGTTAGGAGTATTATTATCCATAGAGCACTTACAAGCAAATAAGAAAACTATGACCAACACAATAGAAAAACAAGCAGAGATCATATGCAGGTAACTCAGAGGGACATAAAATACTATTAGTGAATTCAAATAAATTAAAGATAAGCAGTGACATATTTTGCCTCCAAAGTGACAAAAATTTAAAGTAGAGAAAGCATCCAGCCCTAACTCCAGGGTGGGGCAGCAGCCACAGCCACTCTACTCAATGGAAACATAAATTTGTCAAGTCTATTTATTGGGCAATCTTACAATGTCAGTAAAAATGTAAATAAACATACCCTTCGATGGTGCAAATTCATGTATAGGAAACAGTCAGACATGTTCACAAAGATGAATATTTTCATTTCCTATTGCTGCTGTAACAAATTTTCACAAACTGAGTGGCTTAAAAAAGAACAAGTCTGTTCTCTTATAGCCCTGAAGATAAAGCTTAAATCAAGGTGTTGGCAGATCTTGCAAGAACCCTTGTGATGACATTGGGTCCACCTGATGATCCAGGATCATCCCCCATCCCAAGATCTGTCTCTTAACCTCGTCCACGAAGTTCCTTTTGCCATGAAAGGTGACAGTCATAAATTCTAAGGATCAGGACTTGGACAGTTTTGGGGGTTTAGAGGCATGATTCTGTCTACTACACTGGTTATAAAAGGATGATATTTGCAGCTATTGGAACAAGTGAAAAACAATGATACAAATTACACAAATGACAAATGACACAAATGGAATAGGTCCGCAAAAAGACAAAAGCCCTTTCTATACAACAGCCAACTGTACTGCCATTAAGAAGAATTAAACTTACCCACACACACTGACATGCAAAGACTTCTGAGGCCCATTCATGAGTCATGGGGTATGCACAACACAATCTACCTGCGTAACATAATCATGATGATGTTGATGATGATGATATTGATGATGATATGATGATGATGTTGATAGTAATGATGATATGATGATGATGATATTGATGGTGATATGATATGATGATGGTGATATGATGATGATGATAATATTGTTGATGATATAATTAAGATGATAATATTGATAATGATATTATGATGGTGATAATATTAATGATGACATGATGATGATGATATTGGTGATGATATGATGATGATGTTGATAGTAATGATGATATGATGATGATAATATTCATGATGGTATGAAGATGATGATACTGATGATGATATGATATGATGATGGTGATGATGATGTGCTGACCAGGAGCATGTTGCGAAGAAGAGAAACTTCCAAAACTTAATCTACAGGCATTTTTCCTTGAATATTTTAGAGCAAAACAGTATCTGTTTACTTCTTGTGTGATAACAACATCAAGGACAAATGAGGTGCACTGTTTGCCTCCCCGTGCCTAGATTTTCCACAATTCCTGGGGATGGACTTCTTGTGCTCACTCTACAGATGAGGACCTGAGGTTAGAGAGAGGTGACTCGAACTTGGGTGGCGGAGCTGGATGCTACCAGGTCCCTCTCTCCACAGTTCACAGCTGTAGCCACCGGGTCCTCACTGCCAGCTGATTGTTTTGGAGCCCTCCTAGGACTACGGACCCAATGCTTCTCTTACTCTTCCTCCCAGCTGACTAGGACATGCTGACAAAGACTTCTCCTTGACTTAACTTTTGACAGACTCCTCTGAATCCTCATTTTGACCAAGCCTGCTTCTTGGACTGTGTCATTGACCGGCATAGCCCAGTTTTAGCAAAAGTCTTGCCAGGATTGTTTAGCAAGAGTCCCTCATTCTTGATATCCCGTCAGCCTCCATATCCAACTATGTCCCTCATCCCCCATCCTTGGTGTAACAGTCTTTGGCCTGCCATTAGCAAAAGTCCCCTGCCCTCAATGTCTAGTCAGTTCCTCTTTGTCATTTCCACCGACTGATCCCTGGCTGTCCTTGTTGTATTCAGGATTGAGCCCCACCCCCACCCCCTATTGTGAGAATCTTGACACCTATTGCAATAGACCCAAACAAGGTCTTCCTTGCCATTTTAATAAGTGTCAGAATATTTTTTTCTTTAACAACACCCATAGGCAGAGGCCCATGCAGAGAAACAGCACCATTCAATGTCCCATACTCAACCCAGGGCAGCTCTGAGCCACTCCAGCATCTGGTCACACCTCAGACAGTTAAGGGAACTGAAGGTAGTCGCCAGTCCTGTGCCTCCAGAGGACATTTTTGCTGGCACATCCACTGTATTTTACACCAAAATTTAACCAGTAGAATCAGTAGCTGGTTCAAGAAAACTAAAAATTTCCAATTTTTTACATTGCAAATGTGCTCATCAAACTGGATGCACAAAACCTTCATAGTCTAGATTTCCAAATAATTGTGTCTGAATTAATGAGTTTTTATGTAGATTTGGACATTTTTATCCTAATTGATCTAAACATTTTTGTCAGAATTTTTTTTTTTTTTTGAGTTGGAGTCATTTCGTCGCCCAGGCTGGAGCACCATAGCACACTCACGGCCATCCCAGCGTCAACCTGCTGGGTTCCGGCAATCCTTCTGCCTCAGCCTTCCATGTAGCCAGAACTACAGGCAAGTGCTACCACACTACTACTAATTTTTTGATTTATTGTAGAGATGATGTCTCGTTAAGTTGCCCAGGTGGTTCTTGAACCCGTGGACTCAGGCAATTCCCTCACCTCGGCCTCCCAAAGTGCTGGGATTACAGGCTTGAGCCACTGGCCCAGCCCAGAATTTTTAAGACAAAACAGTTGGCAAAGTGCACACTGAAAAAAATCTCAGAGCACAGTGTTGCAGGTGCTGGTTCTTCATTGCTTACCATAGCATGTCCTCAATGTGTTTGTTTATTTGTTTGTTGTTTGAGTCAAGGCCTCACTCTGTGGCCCAGGCTGGAGTGTAGTGGTGTGATCATGGCTCGCCACAGCCTCAACCTCCCAGACGTAGGCAATCTTTCTGCCTCAGCCTCCCAAATAGCTGGGACTACAGGCGCCTTCATGCCCAGCTTTTTTTGTGTGTATGGTAGAGATGAGATCTCTCTATGTTGTCCAGGCTGGTATTGACCTCCTGGTCTCAGGCAATCTTCTCACTTCAGCCTCCCAAAGTGCTGAGATTACAGGTGTGAGCACCGCACCCAACCCTCAACATGTTTGTTCAGCTCAGAGCTACGTCAGGTTCTCTGAAGGATACAGAGAAGACCAATGCATGTCCCTGACCTTGAAGGGCTCTCATCTATAATAAAAGTGCAATTATAGCAGATCTTCTCCCAAGCACTGCCCTCATACTGGGAGCTGTGCTCCCCTGGCCCGGGAGCCCTGCAGGGCAAAGGAGGCCAGACAGAGCTGGAGCTGTCATGTCCCCAAAACTCAGGCACGTGACTGCTCAGCAAGCGGACCCCATCATCTCTGCAGAAAGCTCCAGCCCTCTGCCTGAAATAGCAGCACATCTCAAACTCTTACATGCACATTAAGTACCTGGGGACCACCTGGAGCTTGGACTCTGGGTTGGGGCTTATGAGTCACGTCCCTGACAGGTGCCCAGGTGTCCTCCGATGTGTGTGGACTGATTGGGGGTACAGGCTGACTCCTGTCTACCTCTCTGCCTCCTCTCTTGGCTTTCCCCTCACCCTCTTGGGTTCCTTTAATGTGCCAGCTCCTTCCTGCCTCAAGCTGTCCCACACACTGTTCCCACTGCATGGAAATCTCCTCCCTAGTGAACTACTCACCTACAGAGCTTCAGCTCAAATGCCATTTTCTGATGGGCCATGCCCTGCTACATGCCTTGTGGCACTGTGTCCTCTTCTCTCTCAGCATGTCACAATGTGCAGTGGTCCCTCTATGTGTCTGCCAGTCTCCTTGGCCTCTCCCACTGGACGGCAATATCGTCAAGGGCAGGGATGTGACCAACCTGCCTGCAGCATCCCTGCATTTAGCTGAGGGCCTGGCTCAGCACGCATTAAGAATCAATTGCCATTAGCTCCTAATGGTTCCTCAGGAGCTACAGAGGACTGGAGAGGGGAATCTGCAGTGCCTTCCTGGATAGTGCCTTAAGTGGCCTTTTCACCCTGAAAAGCTAAGAATCACCTGCTCCTCCTTCGGGCGATGGCTGAACTCATTGCCGGTTCCTACCCAAAGGGGCCAGTTAGCTCTCGTTCTAACTTGGGAACAGAAAGCTGTTCTCTTATCTGAGAGATTGCCTCACCAGGAAGCAGGTGGAGGAGGTATTTTGGGGCTTGGAAGGGGCCCCCCAGAGCCTGTGAAGTCGCACCGAGTAGGCAGCCACCTACTCTGCCTAAATATACTGCAGTCGCGGCTGGCGGCACGGCCTCCCAGCCAACCGCCCCCCGCCCCTCCGCCTGGCAACGCTGGGCTCCAGGGGCTCCAGCAGAGGGGGCCAGCTCACCTGTCCGCACAAGCCTCCCATCTACCCCTCTGTGATAGCCACTCCTGCTGCCCCTTCCCAATATCTGATGACTCCTGCGGCCTTTGGCCTCGTGGAGAATTAGTGATTGGTGTGATTTAAAGATGTGTGTTAGTTGGAGAATTGATGGTGAATTTGTGGCCATGCTTCTGAGGTCCATTTTAAGGCATTCAGGGGTTCCCTATGTGGCTGGTTCACCTTTTCTGGGACTTGCTGGAGCTTCTCCTTTATTTCATGGTCTCAAGGAGGTTCAAGGTCTTCTCCTCCAAAGCTCTGTCAGTATGGGGAAGGGGTTTGGCATTGCGTGTCCAGAGGGCTGGGGTCTAGGCCGGCTCTTCCCTGGTTGGTGTCTGGCTGTGGACAAGCTGCCCAGCCTCTGCTAACACAGGAGCAGCGATTCCTCACTCCACAGAGAGGCTGTGAGGATGAGACACTGCCAGGCGCACGGGAGGTGCCTCATAAACCCTCGCAGGGAAGAGCGTGCTTCACCAAGTTTCCGGCATGAGATAATTCTGGCCCGTTTTATTCTGAAGCCTGACAAATCGGCGCTAAATCTCTGCTCCAAGGGCTCTCTCTGGGGCAGCGCCTGTGTCGAGACGCTTGGATGCTCCACCAGGGGGGAGGCAACCCTGCCGCCAAGCAGGAAGTGTTTCCTTGATCGGAAGGAAAGGACCAGCAGGTTGGGGGAGAGGGGTGAAGGCCACTCAGCCCTGGGTGGGCCTTTTCCCATGTGTTAAAAATAGCAGGTTGCAATTCCACTGGAAATCAGGAGAGTAACTCAGCCAAGAGTGTGGCGGAAATGTGAGCCCCTAGCAAATGCTTCTGCAGAATCTGAACGTCTTGTGTACTGATTCATGTGGAAGCCCCTCTGTCTTCCTGGCCAGGGTGCTCCCTTGCCCCTGAATTTTGAGCCAGCCGAGGGTCAGTCATTCCTGGGCTTCTGGATGAAAAGATTCTCAGGGACAAATCTACTGTCATTCTGTTTTCCACCGAGCAAGTAGCCTGTCACTCTCTGCAGTGAGCGTCATGGCGGTCGTCTGCACCGTCACCTGAGATGTGTGACCCACGCTGGTAGTGTCGGTGTCAGGCCTGCCTCTCCATGTGCCTCTCCTGCTGCTCTGAGAAGAGCCTGCCCCTGAATTTCACGAAGTTTCTTCCTGATATGTGCCACGAAGTTGCACAGGTTTGAGTCAAGCCAGGACGGCTGCACGGGTCTGCCGGGGGAGCCAAGGGATAGCCATGGGATCAAGATGCACCGGAACTCCTGGGGCCTTTGCCGAGGAAATTTAGCATTTAAAGAAGAGGTTTGGAGATTCATGTGAGGGGTGAAGGTGGGTAGGTTGCCTCCCTCCCTGAGTACCCGTCCTACATTTCCAATGTCTTGTCCCAGAGTCCAGTGCCAATCTGCCCGGCCCTCCCTGTCACCTGCCCCACCTCCCCTGGATCCCTGAATGCCCTGACCTGTCTTCACAGTCTCCCCAGCACCTCTGCCACACCTCAGGTCCTCCTGGCCTCTAGACCAGCATCCAGTGGCCTCTCTTCATCAGCCTCTTTCTAGCTGCCCCCACCCTCCCTGAAGTACAGGCTCAAGCAGCCCGTGTGTCTTCCCACCTCCACCCGGTCACTTGTGGTCCACTCTTCCCCTCCTTTCCCCTCCAGTCTCTCCTGCTCCCTGGACTCTGGTCATTCATTCATTCATTTGTTCACCCTTCTGCCTGAGCTGATGACTCCTGCCTCCTGTCTGAGCGGCCCCTGTGTGGTCTTAGGGTATCATACCTCCTGCTCCTCACCCTGCTCCACGCGCCATCGGTGCCTCTGACCTTGGACTCATGTGGCCTCTGCCTCCTCTCCTTCCTTGGACATCCGAAGGGTCAGTAGGGTGGTGAGTGTCCAGGACTTGGACCATGTCGGCCAGGTTCCCCTGAAGTCCCAGCCCAGCCTCCTGCCCTCAGAGTGAGCCCAGGCTCCTGGCCTCTCTGAGTTTTCATTGCTTCCAGCCTCAGAAGGAAGCTGAGATGGCAGAACCATGGGCCTGGCTCCAACCTGGCAGGAGTGGGCATCCAGTGAACACTGTGAGGCTTTAGCAACTGTTGGGAAAACGGCCCCAGAGGGGTGATCCCAGGGGACTTTGTGGGGACCCAGGAGCCCATCCATGGTGGGCAGCTCAGCCTGCAGGTGCAGGAGGGGGACCAGGGCAGCCCCACTCACGCTGGCCCAGCAGCCCCGGGCAGCCTTTCAGAAGAGCTGTGAGTCAGGATCCTGGCATTAGACATGGTCCTGTAGCATTGAGCTGGGAACTTGGGACACGTCCACAATTCCTCCTCAGGGGAATCAGTATCAGGGATGATCCCTGAGGTCCCTTGCAGCTCTCCCATCCTATAACGTGTGGACCATCCATTCCAACCAGTGTGTTTATTTGAATACCTCTGGCAACGGGACACTCACTCCTTCCAAAGGCAGCCAGTGAACCTTCCTGGGCAATTTGTTCTAGTGACACTGA